>JAPMOR010020219.1:0-81507 GCA_026543865.1 Argiope aurantia
TTAAAAAAAAATATTTTTAGTTTCAGTACTTGATATATGTGTGAAAAGATTTGAAAGATTTTGAATTTCTATGTTCATAGTGGCATTTTCAAAAATTCAAATTTGCAATGAAAAGATTAACAAAGTCAGAAAGAAGCAACCTAAAGGCTTTTTTTTTTGTCTCAAATGCAAATACATAACATGATTGTTATAAAAACCGAGTAAAAGCAAATAACTTTCGCATTAATTTTTAGGAATTATAACAAAACCTAGAACTATGTTTTTGAGATAGCTAAGGTACTAAAGGTATCCTTACTTATACATTATGCATCCTCCTAACCTCTTCGGATCAAAAGGGTCAATGTGCCTACTGATTGGGATCACAAAAAACGGCTATCATTCCCCAATGCCAAGAAACCAAAGTTCGTATGTGTGAAAATATTTCGGTGATAGAAGAAGAATTTGCATATGACTCTCCTTAAAAACAGAAGAATTTTTGGAGAAAAATTGTGAAGGGAAATAAGATCAATTTTGCCATCTTTTGGAAGGACGATAAAGGTTGTTATAAGTCCAAATTTATTCAGTAGGACCGGAGTATCAACCATCTGGGTAATTAATTATGTTATTATTATACCCTATCTTTTATTTTTCATCAATAGAATAAGGAATGAAAGGAAGTAATATTCTTTTGAGTTGTGTTTATGCTTCCACTTTTGATAACTTTGACACGTAATATAAAGCGAGATTTTCTAGTAATATATGATATCTTGCTGTTGTCGTGATAATATCATCAGCAACGATTTTTGCTGTCTAGTGAAAAGTAAATTTGCAGAAATCATTCAGCTTTATCGAAACAAATTTGCAGTAATGCTTTCCTCCTCGTATTTTGTGTCCATCTTTATTGCTCAATTTACAACTCTTGTATCTCCGTCAGAATTGCACATGTTTGATTTCCGCTTCAACTCAGTTGGCAAGAGTGAGTTTCCAGTTGGCATTGAAGTGGTTTGAGTAATTATTTAAGTAAGTAATTCCATAATCAGAAGGTGAACACCATAACGTTTTATTCACCGCTCACTTTGTTCTCTTTCGTTCCGTCTGTTGCCAGATGAAACTCACAAAAAATGATTGCTCGCTCACACTGGGATTGCCAAATGTTACTAAGTATCCCCCCCCCCCCAGTGACAGAGGATAATACGATGGAACGATACAATATATACATTATAAATACATGAGCACACATGAAAAATAAGAAAATGTTACAGATAAAAGTTGATTATTTACATTGCAAATAATTAAAATAATGATTATTACAATTATTGAAAACGAGATATAAGATGCAATTTTAGCTTTTTTTTTTGAATAAATGCATATATAATCAAGGTATTTGAGAACATTAATAGGTGACATATGTTGATAGCTTCGATGGGAAATGAACTTGTCTGCCCGATATAGATGTCACAGTTTTATCTGTCGCAGTTTGATCGTCAGACTGTTGTTTGTCCGGCCGGAAATTTGCAGCAGAGACAGTTTTTTCTGCATGAATAATTGGAGTTTGTTCTTCACAAGTAGGAATCAAATGTACCGGCTTGAAACGATCTATGGAAACGGTTGATATCCTGCCATTCTGTTCGATGGAAAAAACATTTTTTGTGTCCCTTTTAAAACTTTGTGAGGACCTGTGTAGGACTGGCACAAAGGAAGTTTCACATTGTCAATCCTTAAAAATACACGCGAGCAAGTTTTTAAAAATGAATTTACATAAAACTTTGTTTTATCATGTGCAGATGTCGCTACAGGATTAAATTCACGGATCGTATTTCGAAGGCGATCGACAAAGATGTCGTCACAAGGTGGAACGATAGATGTTTCTATCATATCACTGGGAAGTTGTAGAGTTGTTTCATACACCAGTTCAGCACAAGAAGCTTTGATGTCTTCTTTGACAGCAGTGCGAACAGCAGCAAAAGAATCATAAGTAGAATTTCTGTTTATTGAGTGCTTTCATGCGCTTTTATTGATGATTTTAAATGACGATGGAATCTCTCCACAATGCCATTTGCGATCGGATGGTATGCTGTCATGTGGATTCTATTAGTGTCTAACATTTCTGAAAACTCGCGATATAAAGATGATCGCATCTGCGAGTCTTGATCTGTAGTTATTATTGAAGGGCATCCGAATCGAGATATCCAAGTATGAAAAATTACTCGACAAAGGATTTTGGTTTGCATGTCTGCAATTGGAATAGCTTCTGACCATCTTGAGAATCTATCGATCATTGTTAACAAATAGATACAGCCATTGGATGGCGGTAAAAGACCAACAGTGTCGATATATATTTATTGAAAACGAAAATCGGGCAAGCTAAATGTTTCTAATAGATCTTAAGTATGCCGTTGAACTTTTGACCGTTGACAAGGCTTAAAGCACCTCCCCCATTCTTTTATATCTCGCTTCATAAATGGCCAAACATATCTGGAGCTGATTAATTTTGTCGTTGCTGCTATTCCTGGATGTGAAATGTTATGCAGCTGCTCAAACATTAGTCTGCGAAAAGATTCTGGAACACATAGTCGTGATGAATCAGTTGAAATGTCACAAATTAAGTCAGATTTCGTGCTCAAACAAGGTTTGAGTGCGAGTTGAAGAACTTTTGTCATGTAAAATACTTTGAGTTTCAGAATAATTTTGTTGAGCTTTTGAAAGTTTACTAAAATTCAGAAAAGGTTAATCTGTTATTGAATCCAGTTCTATACTTGAAAGTGAGTCTGCCACAACATTTTTGGATCCTTGCACATGTTTGATATCAGTGAATATTGGAATATTGGATATATTGGAATATTAAATCAAGATGACGTAATTGTCTCGGAGAACATTTATTTGGATTTTGTTTAAAGGCATAAATTAATGGTTTTTGGTCAGTATAAATTTGGAATTCCCTACTTTCTAACATATGTTTAATTTTTTTAATTGCCGAATAAATCGAAAAAAGTTCTCTGTCATATATCGGCCATTTTCTTTGGCTTTTATTGTTTCATTGAGATCCATTAGTTCTCATTTCCCATCTGATGTTTGTGATAAGATGCCACCTACAGCAACATCTGAGGCGTCCATCCACAGACTTATTTGAGCCCTAGGAATGGGATGTTTTAAAAGAGTGGCTTCAGCAATCGCGGTTTTCGCGGCGATAAAAGCTTGTTGCGCTTTTTCATTCCAATTGAGCTGTTCAGATGTTTTGTGAACATTGGAATGAGTTTTTTTCCTTATTAATACGCCCCTCTGGTAATTATATTATTGTAACAAGTATATTTGCTGCTTTTGGAAAAAAAAACGTAGATAAAAGTAAGTTAAAATATTCCTAAAAACCTACGCAATTGCGCCAAAGCATTTGATTGGAGAAAATCTAAAATACATTTTGCTTTATCAGGAAGGGGTTCTATTCCATTTTAGGAAAGTTTAAAACCTAAAAAATTTAGAGAATTTTTACCAAAAGTACATTTTTTAACATTAATACAAAGACCCTATTCTTATAATTTTGAAAACAAAATTTTGATATGTTCCAAATATTCATTATGATCTTTTGAAGCAATTAATATGCCATCAACAAAGACATAAACACCAGGTAAACCCCTAGTTACCTCATCTATAATTCTCTGGAATGTAGATGATGCATTTCGTAATCCAAATAGCATGCGGGTCATTTCCAATAACCCAAAGTGTGTACAGATCACTGTTTCAGGAATATCATCAGGGTTCATACGTATTTGATGGTAAGTTTTTATTCAATCAATATGGCTAAATACTTTTGCCCCATGCAATTCGGATGTGAAGTTGTATATACATGGAATAGGGTATTTTTATTTTACAGTCTGAGTATGTTTTGAGTCTGGGTATTTTTATTTTACAGTCTCCAAATGGCCTCCGCTCCAACATTCCCTTTTTGGTACCATATGAAGAGGGGAAAAATAATGACTTCTTGAGGGTATGAAATGACCCAATCGGATCATATTTGGAAACTCTGCTTTTGCTATTTTTAATCTATCTGGAGCTAATCTGCGCGGCTTCGCCACGACTGGAGGACCTATTGTTATTATAAAATGAAGAGTATTACGTTTCACTGGTTGATTAGAGTCTGGTTATTTAAAAAGCGAGGAAAATTTGGATAAAAGTCTATGATAGACAAACTGTTTTAGCAGAATGCACTGATGCTTCTTTTACACGACCCATTGATTGAAATTTTGTTTTAAAATCTCTTAGACATTTGTTGTGCAGATCGGGTACTAATTCATGAAAATATAAAAAATCTGCACCTAAAATAGGCGTAGTGATATCGGCTATGAGAAATGTCCAAGAATATATTCTTCTTAATTTAAAATCTAAGGAAAGTTTTTTTTTGTCTGTAAACATTAATTGGGGACGAATTAGCTGCAAAAATTGTTTGCTGAGAAGGATTTCTTTTTTGATGTTAGCGGGAATTACAGACACGTCGGAGCCTGTGTGGACTAGAAAGGAAATATTTTATATCTGGTTTCAAGCGACGTGATGTCAGCAGCAAAGAATTCATTGCCATTTTGGTTTCTCTGAAAATTGCATGGCGAAACGCATTTCTCGGGTTTGCAGTTTTTTCCGAAACGACGGTGATACCAGCAAACGGATGGATTTCCATTTTGACCGCCATTTCTCGTTCTGTAGTCAGATCTATTTTTGAGGAAAAGGGAACGGCTACGAGAAAATTCAAGTTTATCGACTCGGGCATTTCATTTTTCTATATCGCGAAGTAATTTTTCTTCCATGGAATTCGAATTGTTTTTATTACCAGCATGAATTTCCATGGAAACAGGTATAACTTCTAAAATCCTATCAGAAATTTCAGCTGCTTTATCTAATGTTGTCTGTAACGGCAGCTAAGATTGTTTGTACCGATGTTGGTAAACGCTGTAAAAATAATTCTAGCAGGAATTTTCTGGGACTTTTAATGTTTCTGCCCGACATTTCATATTCCTCAATAATTCGGAAGGTTTTCTGCCATTTAATTCTTCACCTGAGAGGAGCTGACGAATCTCCTGTTGCGAAGATTCCCCAGATCTATTTGTGAGTTCCGTTTTTAAATGAAAGTACGGATCTTCGGTATCAGGCGTCACTAAAATATCCCGCACAACTGACTCGATCTCAGGCGGGAAATGGGAAACAACTTAGTAATTTTTCGTCATAGATTCTGTAATAGGTTTGGGAGCAGCTAATTTAAATGTGCTTTCGCGCATAATAAACCAAAGAGTAGGATACGATCTATTATTACACTGCACTTACCTCAGACATGATGCAAGAAATCCCAAGCAAGTAGACAACTGCGAGGAATTCACAAGGAGAAGTGTTTAAGAACCGAAACTAAAAATCCGCCAAACGGAAGTAGATCCAAAAGAAATGGAAATGCTTAGATGAGCATATTTTCCTGATGAACAAGATTCCAAATACGATTCATTCTACTCATGAGCAGTCCGAAAGTCTCCACTGAAGTGGTTTGAGTAATTATTTAAGTAAATAATTCCATAATCAGAAGGTGAACACCACAACGTTTCATTCACCGCTCACTTCGTTCCATGTGTTGCCAGATGAAACTCACATTGGGCATGTTAAAACTTTATTTGCACCCGTGAAATCCAAGGTTTTTCCATCGATGGCGCTGTGTGCCTCTCGTGGGTTTTGTTTATATTGAGTCAGTCTCTATCTGCATCATGTGATGTCTAGTTGTATTGCTTTCATCTTTGTGAGCTTTGTTCCTGTATAAATATGCCAGCTGCTTCTGAAATAAAATGTGGAAAATTCACTCGTTGCTTCCAAATCCTTTCTGATAGGTAAGGGACCTTTTGAATGATATATTCTCTAACTGAAATATGAGTGCGAATTTGAATTGAAGTCTAATCATGGCAGCTATCAAGACAGTCCATACTGACAGATTTTGTGATTTGTATAATCCAAAGAAGACACTTTATTTAAATCTGGCCGGAAGATTTATTTTAATCAATTTTAAATCTTTGGATCATTGGCGTGGGAAAAAGAAAGAGATGTATATGCCCCTAGCGCCAAGAAGACAAAACTTCAGTGCTCTAACGTATTTAAAAATATGTATAAAGAAAAAAGTAGTAAATAAATAATAATAATGCCATGCAACTGGCGTCGCTTGCGCTTGAAAAATCATTGCGGACGACTAGGGGTAAAAAATATATATATTGGCCAGTGTGTTACTTATTCTCGCTATGCCACTGGTTTGAATGAGTGAAATTCTAAGAATTACGATACATTTGAAAACAATCATTAGAATTTTAATATTGTTTTATAATTTTATGTTTAAATGCACTATTATTTTTTACAAGTGAATTTAAAAAGAAAAGAGAAATATAGGGTGTCCGTGAAAGAACTTAGGGGTTTTGATGCAATTTCTTTAAATTCAATCATAAAATTAGGTTAATGTTATATATATTAAAGATTAATTTTTCAAGTATTTTAGCATTTAGTAGATTTTTTTCAATATGTGCCCCATTTGTGGCCAGACACACATCCAAACGGTATTCAACCTCTTCCCATCTCCTGGCCAGCATGTCTGCAATGATATTTGCTACGGAAGTGATTATCTTTTGCCTGACATGATTTACATCCTGAATTTCCTCAGAGTAAACAAGACTCTTGACATGTCCCCAGAAGAAAAATACTAATGGAGTCAGATCCAGGCAATGTGGAAGCCAAGAAATACGTCCTGCTCTTCCGATCCACTTGTCGCCGAATCGAGTATCAGTGCTTCCCGTACAAGCAAAATGAAATGAGGTGGTGCTCCATCTTGCTGAAAGTAGACAGGACCCTTCTCCGCCTCAATATGAATCAACTGAGGGAAAACATACTCCTCTAAAATTTCACAGTAGACATAACCATTTTATGGAATTAATCATGGAATAACTCTTTTATCTCTACAAAAATGAGGAGATCTATTACTTGGTTATGCATAAGGTTGCACCATGCATTCACTATCGGTGAGTCATATTGATATTTCACGAACTCATGAGGCAGCTGTGAGCCCCGAATTCTACAATTGTGTCTGTCCACAGTGCCGCTACTAAAAAAGGTGGCTTCATCAGTAAAAATCACCAATGAATACGCCATTTAAAAAAAAATTGTTGATAGTATCGATCATGTTTAGCATAGTAACAGCAAACAACTCTAATCTCTTGTTCCTGTTTGTTAGTTTGATTTCGTATGCATGTTGTATCTTGAGCCCAGTTAAGCGGAGCCTTTTGTGAACCAACTTATGAACAGTTGATTTGGATATGCCCAACTGAGGATTCAACGATTTTTTCGGACTTCGTTGACATGAAGTACGGGTTCTATTGACATTCTTGCCCTACCAAACGACCTTTGTTACAACACACTTCTCGTTTCTTTAAATGCACGTAGCCATTGACGAAAGCCTTTGTTCTTAGGCGCATTACCACCATACTCGCACCGAAGGTTCCTCTGTACAGTGGTAGCAGATCCAGTTTCTATAAGCCAGATAACAATACTGCTCCTTTTTGTCGTGGTGCCGCTATCGCATTGCTTGAGGCTCTGAATGAGATGCTCTGGAATCAGCCTCTGCTGCGTTACTTCAGGGTCAATGACAAGGGCCGCTACTTGGTGTTGATAAAGCAGACGGAAACTGGTGTGAAACAGAATTTGATGAGATCTTTAAAATTAACAATTCTGACCAATCTCATACCGTTAACTTGATTTAATTTTTTAAAAACTCTGGAGTTCTTTTATGGGCACCTTGTACGTATTGTAGTTTAAGAATTATACACAATTAGCGGTAGCATTCTCCCTTCCACAAAACGAAAAACCTTGTTTAGCATCGTAGTATTATGTATGTTTGTAGTATTTATTTCGATACCCTTAATTAGATTCTGTTAGCTGAAGTAAAAATAGCCAACTTTGGTTCTTGTGCCATATATAAGTTAAATCTTAATTAACTTCTTTTTTAATCTCAAATTAGCCATACTACTTTATTCTAAACACTTTTTAGTTTCCTGATCCCACTTTTTAATTTAATTATTCTTGCAAGTGCTCTTTAAAAATGGTGACCACTGCAATTCTCACCCTCTGAGCAGATAAAAATCCATAAAGCTCACGCATTCCTTTCGAGGAAACCTAAGATTCCCTTTCCTAAATCGACATGTGGCAAATAAATACCTAAAAAGAACTTTTAGTAAAAGCACGAAGAGAAGCATTTCTTGCACTTTGCTTTTATGTTCTGTTTGGCGCGAACAGACGCGTTCTGCCTTTGATACGCATATGTACAAACAATATTCTCCCGTGGAAAAATAAACTAAAATTAAATTCCTAGTTTGTCTTTTTTTAAACCACAAATCTGCAAAATTTAGTTACATATTTATAACTTCTATATAGGTACAAAAAAGAATGCACAAATTTTGGGTTATAGTTTTCACATACATACGAATACACAGTCAACTCTTTAATAGATTCGGTTAGGAACGCTGCATTCATCTCGAAATTAAAAAATAAAACAATATTCTAAATTTTAGCCATTTAGGTCATTGAATTATAGTGCTCAAATGCACATAAACAGATAAGATTCCACTTGGATGGATTTAGTACATTTTAGGAAATTTCTGCCCAAATTTTAACAGCTCTTTAAATCTAAATTAAATCCAAATTAATTAATTAATTTTCAAATTTGATCTTAATTTAACACGCATTAACTTCATTCTAAAGTGTTCTCTTATTTCCTGATCTAATTGCACCTTTTTTCATTTAATCAATGCTACACGAGCTCTGTAAAAATGCTTAAATCAAGGGATGGAATAAAGCAAAGTTCTAAAAATTCTAAAGTGTCTTCTCTCTTCGGCCACGAAACTGCTACAAATTTTTTTTTAACGCGCTCGCGCGCAAACACAAATGTAGATTGTGATGAATGTACAGGTGTATTCTGTGTGCATTCATAAACAAGAAAGGAGCACATCACAATATTTGCTATAATTTTTTATTCTAACAACAGCACTGTACAACAATGTACAAAACATTCATTTCTTGGTTGGCATGCATGTAACAGACTGTTTTAAATGTTTACACTGAAAGGTACATAGTTTGCAGCAAAAAAGACGTTTGGCACAGTATCTGTAGCTAATGAGAAAATGTCTACACTTTCAGAGTGAAGTCATCAGCTTTTGCCATCGTTTTCTTTTTTTTCCCTCCTTATTATTATGAATTCCTTATTATTATTATTCCAATTATTTGAAAGAAACGATTGCCAACAGACATCAGGAATTTCTATAAATTTTTCTGGAAAATATCTCAATAATAATAATAATAATAAAAACTGAAATAAGAAATACTTTCTTGAAAATCCTAAATAGTTTAATATGGTAATTTTACGCATCGTTCTCATATCATTTTTGAATGATTGTCAATTAAAATAAAATACTTTATGAAAACTGATAGTTACCTGCGATTTTGTTTTGTATGCAATATTAGTTAGTGACTAACATAATTAAAAAAAAATTCAGAATTCTCCTTAGAATTTATATCTGATGGTGAAAGAAAATAAGAAATTTCGTCGATTTTCATTCAATCGCTGAAATTCTCCCAATTTTTTAAAAAAATATTTTCCATGTTCGTTATGATACTAACGTTGCTGAACAATAACCCTACTCTTTTACAAAAACATTTATATCCTGTCGAAGCTTCAGTTTTTGGAAAAGAAAGAGTCATTTTTATTCTTTCATGCTGGCTATAAAGCACATATCTTCAGCAAACACGCAAGCGTCAGTAGTAGCGATAAAGACTCATTTCATTTTAAGTTCACGTGGAAGAAATTAGATTTGCACCTACGTCAGTAGCAACGCCAAATTTGAATTTCTTTTAGTTTCTTCAAAACAGAAAACCAGAAAATGTATTAAAATCATTTCTACGTTTACTGCATCCAAAACAAATTTACCCCATTGGAACAATTTAATATTATTTCGTTGTTTGTACTGCGGATTCTATAAGTAAACATGATGCATTTTTCCTTCAAAAGAATGTGCAATCGTTTCTTCCAAATAGTACGTGAAATATAAGTACATGCTTATTGAATACACGAAGGGTATATTTTATAGGGCTAAACATCGTCAAAAATACTATACTTTTTGCATGAACATCTAAGGCACTGGCTGATGACGAATAATGCTCATTTGTTTGATCAAAAAAAATGTAAGCATTTAGAAAGCAACATCAACATACAGAAAGATATCGGGGGATTTACGTGCATTTCAAACCAATTAGGGTGTAAATGCAAATGTTGGTGAACTTCTGAAAAGTGGCAAAGAATTATATACAAACTTTACTAAATGGAATATGTGATATACAAATTTGTACAGAAAACTTCATGTAAATGTTATGTAATCAATAAATCACATTTTTAAAGTAGATTCACAATTTCATTTGTTTGGTTTCTGGAGAATATAATATACGGCAACTTAATTCTTTTTGTAGAGCGATAAAATTTGGTTTAGATTGTGTTTTCTAAACAATAACAACAAAAAGTAAATAAAAATTAAATTTTAAAAAGACACATAAAATTTTTATGTGTTTTTATATTTATTTTATATTTATTAAAAATTTCTAACATTTAAACGCACATTCATACATATAGTTAAAATAATTATTTTTTATAACATCATCAATATTTTTTAAGAATAAAGCAATTAGTAATCTAATCAATCATTAGTAATTTAGTAAACTGAAAGATCAACAGTGGAATGAATTATTAATAATATTTCAGAATTATTATAAATGAATATGAAATATTAATATCATTTTTGAAAATGAAAGAAATCGTTAGAACGTCTATAATTTAATTATTTCTTAAAATATGCACACAAATATTATTGTAAAATGTCTAACCAATATTTTCGATACACATTTTTAATACGATCCAACATTTGTAATTATCACCTGCGTATTTTGCTGCTTTTTTTAGACGTACAATTTCAACGTAATCTTGAGATTTATATTCTAGAAATTTGCACATAAATAAGATATAAAGCTATGACAAATGTAAAAAAGGAAAAAGACGAACCTCTGGATAAGTAATATAGATTATTTTATAAGTGATTTTTTTAGAAAATCAAATTATTAAAATAAGTATTAACCCTCTGCGTTCGGATGGTGCCTCTCACTCACCATTCAAAACAATGCATCATTTTGACGTTTTATTTATTTATTTATTTTTAATTTTGATTTTTAAAAAAATACCTAAATAATGGTAGATATAAATTAACTTTCCGGTAAAATTCAATTTAAAACTAGAATAAATAATTTTATCATAGCAATAAATAAGACCTTGTGTTAGCTGAATAATTTTGCATCGAATTACCTTTCCGAGAGCAAAAGGTTCATAATTGTATGCATTTGTATGTAATGGTAGTATTCATTTCTAATAACTATTTTAAAATTCTACCTCAAACATCATAAAACACAAAAGATATATTTTGATTATATAAAACAAACACGTCGTTTTTATTCCAAAAAATTCCTTCGACTCTTGCGAAAATTATTTTCTGATTTAAAACATCTCGATTTAATATAAAGAGATGCTTTCAGTAAACAACCAAATTTTAACTTATTATAAAATTTCGAATTTTAATCTATTCATGCAAACGGAGTAGAGACAACAAATGAAATTTGCAATGATAACATTTTCGAAAAAATTATAAAACAACTAAAGAAACGAATAATCTATCAGACATTCACTTTAGATAGACAATGTCCAAAAACCGATATCTTTTGATTGATTTCTAATATTTTATTTCCGTTGAAAATACTTTAAAAAACTTATTTAAATTAATTGTTTTACAAAATTTAAATGTTAGCCAATAAAATGATCCATTCATTAGTTAATTGCGATATTAACTAATTGCTTAAGATATTAGTCATATAAATTAAAAAGAGGAGTCAACTATAAAATGACCGAGAAGGAAAAGTAATTCTGTTGATATACAGAAATCTCTAAATTGCAACAAATGTTCTATTTGTAATTTTTAAAATTTTTTCTTAAATACTTTCTAATATAATTATGTACAAAATGTATCATTGCTCTTTTTATTTCTATTTTTATAGATATTATATAAGAAAAACTGTTTCTAGAGATAGTATGAAATATATATGCAAAACATGCTATCATCTATAACTCTGCCTTAAAGGTTGTACTTTGACATATCAGCTAACAACGTGGACAAGATTTAGTAGTCTTCATAGCAGCACACGAAGAATCAGCGCGATTCCTTTTTTGTATCATAATTAATCCATTGGTTTCTATCATCACATGGTTGGAGTGGTTGCAGAAAGAAAAAAGTTTTCTTCTAACAAAAGTAATTCTTAATTTTGGTCAGATGATAATTTGATGGAATAAAATTATTTACTATTTCAAAAATTTTCTATTAACATATAATTAAATATCTATTAAAGAAATGCTTGAAATAAATTCTGAGAAATGGTTTTATTTTTAGATCAAATTGTATGCATTATTTAACCTTAAATGACGCAGTCATTAATATTTACTTGGGTACTCATTTTTCTTTTTAGCAGTTAATTACGAATGATTTAAAAATTATTAATGAAATTATTTACTTAAACATTTCAATCTGAATAAAAAAATTAATTAAACATTTAATTAAACCTTAAATATTTTCAATTTTTAAATTTTTTTCCATATTTCAATTTTTAAATTTAAATTTAAGTTCTAACTTAAATAATGAAAAATTGTTTTTCATCGTCATAATTTATATCGATTGATGCAACTTTTGTCGGGAAAAAAATGATTCAGTGTGAGATCAAAAGTCTCGTTTCCTTTCCGACAAATGGAAATAGATATTTTTAGAATTTTTGTATTGGAAACATAGTTTATTTTAGTTTCGCGATTTTAAAAACTTTTGAAATTGAAATTTGCGTCAATGCAATAATTGTCTTGGAAATTTACCGTGAACACATTGGATACAAAAAAAAGTTAAGTCAATAAAAAATACAGTTGAAGAATTTTTAAAATTAGGAAAATATGTTTAGTTAAGAAAATTTTCCAACAAAAAGAAATCCAATTGGAAACGTAAAATTGAAATAGCAATCCTAAATATAGTGAGTAATGATAATTTTCTTCATAACTCTCACAATGAGTAGGTTAATAGAACTCGTCATTATTCATAGCGAGTTATTAGTTTTGGAATATATGAACAAAAAGATTTCTACAGAAAAGTCTTTTTGATCCACTAAACATTTTTCCTGATTTATTTTTTAAATAATCAGACAGTTTTTATTTTCAAATAATGCATTTAAAATTGCTGTATATCTTTTCAAATCGATAATCGTTCTATGAAAAATATTTGACTTTAAAAGGCCTTTCAATAAACATTAGTGAAGGCATACAAAATTGAAGAAATCTGTGATTCCGCGGCATTGAGAAATACACGACAATTCCTACATAATTCCGCATCCAAGGGAATTTGATTTGATTCCAATTTATGTATAATTCCTACAGATATTTTGGATTATACATTTGATCTAATTCGGTAACCATAGCTATGATTGCAAATAATTTCTGACCGTAATATAATTTCTTTTATCGTCGTTTTTCAATATTTTAAACATATCTTTGGAAAAATTTACAAAAAGAAAGAGTTTCTTTCCACCACTCCACCTTTGTATCACATACGTGAGGTTACGAAAGCTCATAAGCGGTATACGAGAAGCGATTGCGGAGAGCACAAGCATTACAGCTTCGCGGTAAATAAAGTCATTTCTGAATAATTTTTCTAATTCCATAGTTATTTTATAATTTCTAGCTACAAATATATTATCGTGGAAGTTAGTTTACAAAAATACAATTAAAATTTAATTGTTATATTTTTAGATGAGATAATATCATGCTAAATTTATTTTGCAGTGACCGGTCATTTAGTTAAACGGCAGTGGTTTTGAAAAAATTTTGTCCCCTCGGCACCACCTTCCCCCAAGACTGGCCTCAGATTAGCTCACCCCCGAATCCACATTTTGCTAAGCCATGGCAGTTGTGTAGCAATGGAGTTATAATTTGTTTCAAATAAAAAAATAAAAAAAAAACCCATCTCAACTCCATTTCTTCGGGAGTTTTCTATCCCTTCACACTGGTGTCAGGATGTTAATGCACATTGTGTTACTGAACTTGGGTTCCATCCGTAATGAATTGTTTTTTAATGCAAAGCATTAACTACTCCAAAATATTCCATGGTGGCAAAAAAAAAATTTCCGACGTCATCTGAATAATTTGAACGGAAAATTCCTTTTTTACTTCAAAACCATCCAATTTTAATCTTTTTTATTAAAAATAACAAACAGGTTTTTAAAAATATGAATCTATGTATATTTTTTAAATTTTAAAATATTTTCTTTTAGGAAGATTTGGGTTTCTCTTTTTTACCGCCTATGAGCATCATCTGCTAAAAATACTAATTGCTAGTTGATGAAATATGTATATAAAATGCTTCTCCTTTTTCCATAGAAAAAAATCTCGTATCTAAAAATGCATATAGCTGGAAGTACAAGATTTCTAAGATGGAATCTATTCCCTTGTTTGTTATGCAGAGAAATTCATGTTTTTCCTCTTCCTATTAAAAAAGAGTTATTCAGCTTAACTTATTTGCTCACTGCAAAAAGGTGAAGGAATATCACGTATTTTCCAATGAATATTTAAAATTATTCAACAATTTAATTGATGTAGGTTGCGTTCAAAATTGCAAAAAATTTCAAATTTTGTGCATTCTATCAAATTCTGTGACACTGGTAAGCACATTAAAAGAACCAATTTTGATATGAATAACTTCACAAACATTTTCAGGTAATCCAATCGAACTTTCACATTACATATCACTATTTGTGAAGAATGCTTTTTGCAATGCCTTGTTTTGAGTGCTTAAAGATTTTCAAAAAAAAGATTTCCACCAGAAAAAGTTTTTGCAGTGAATGGAGTCTCAGAAGCTTTTTCTGAGGCCTGGATCTAAAGCAAATGTGTTGAAGCTGTTTCACGAAGAAAATTTATCATGGTTCTATTTGAAAATGCTAAGATTCGTTGCGATCTAAACAATTTGAAATAAATATGAAAATAGATACTAAAGATTACTATTAATACATTTGATTTGAAATGTTTTTTAATCAGATTTCATAGAAGTGCCTTCGATTAAAATGATTTATTAAATTATTTCTATAGATATTGAAAAATCATACTGAAAAAGCCAATATGAAAGCTTTTATTAGATCCCATTCAGAGATGGCAACAGCAAAACAATTTTGGTCTGCAGTAAGTTCTATTAAAAAAAAAAAAAACTGATTGTCCTCCAGTTGCTAATTTTTGAGATTAAATAACAAAAATACTTTTAGGAAACGTGATACTATTTTACTTTCTGTGTCAATCTTTTAAAATGCCTATAATTAATTCTTCACATTAATTGAATGATGAGGAAACGACAAAAGGAAGTTTTAGCTGACATATAATAAGTTCAAAAAGAAAAATATCAAAAACATCTAGAAATAAATAATTTTTGCTTAGCATTTATAAAAATATCTGCAGAAAATTGCAAAACAATCATTTCATTATTTATGCTTAAACAAGTATTTAACTATCGAAATGTATCTTCAGAACATATTTACATACTAAATTTGTTGGTTAAAAAAGCTAATATTTATAGAAGTTTAAAAATACAGTGAACATGCTCTTTTTCATGCAAAAACAGCAAAATGTCGGAAATAGAAGAATATCGGAAAATTCAGATCTAACGCATTTAATTAATATAAACGTGGCCGATAAAGGTGAAGCTTATAAATAAGATAAAACCGAAAAGCAAAATATAAAAGTTTCGAATGAATAAACTCTTAAATACAAGGAGAAGAGACAAATAAAATAGCTTATTTTACAAAACAATAAGACATGGAAAAACATAATTTAACAAAATATCATCCATAAATCTATTTCTGAAAGTACAAAACTGTGTTTTGAACTTTAAAGATCTTTAGTAATTATAACATTTCAACATGACTGCGAATTTATGACTCAGTTTACTCGTGAATCAGAATTTCAAATATAGTGCAGAGGAAAATTTAATCTCTTCTTTATTAACAAAAACTAAATATAATTTTTTCTTCATTAAACTTTTTCACGCTGGTAGAAATAAAAAGCAAAATTTCATTTTAAATAACATTAAAACAATTTTTCTTATTCTCTTTTTATGAATCCTTTTATCACATTACATTTTATTTGCACCTATGTAATTACCAAATATATGTATATTAAGACCTCTAAGCTATGCAAAATTCGATTTGCAATAACTAAACATGTTTTATAAAGTATTTCCGAAAATCCTTTTTTTGGGGGGGGGAGAGAATGTTTTTTCGAATTCTCTAAGGAAATCTATTTATAAGACCAATACTATGTACTTGGATGAATTTCGTTTTCATCTATTTCAAATAATGAGAAAAGGATATTTAAATATGTATTGAAAAGAACTTGAAAAGCAGAGGTCGTTTGGCACATCTGAACTTGGCACCAAACTCATACAAAAGACATACTGGAGTCTATGATAGCTATTAAGGCATTAGTTTTCGCGCTTTATACAAAAGTGGGCGCAATTTTCCTCTATGAAAAATTATCGATACAAGATAAAATAATAAACAAATTTCAATCTCAGTTCTGTGATTGAAGAAAACAATAACTGTGGAAATAAAGCATAAAATACAAAAAGAATTGTCCAATAACTAACGCGTAGTGAAGAAAAATTTACAGTGGCACAAACATAAATAAAAGATGTCTAGTTTGTATAAAATAAGTCTCATCTGATAAGAAAAACCCTGTCCAATTTTCATTCGAAAATTTCCCAAAAGAGACATAAATATCATCCATTCTTGAAAAAGGTGAACTAACAAAAGAAAGTCACAGCTATATGTAAACTAACAATAGCTTTGCCGAACAGAACATTCATTTCGTCCAGAAACTTCTTCCATCTTGAAAACAGTCTGAGTTTCTTGGATTTATTGATATAATCTCGATCTTCAACCACTGGAAGTGCAACGATTCGCATGAACATCGCAGCAGTTGGCTGCTGACAGCAGTTTCTGCAAGACAGTCTCAGATTAGTCACAGCCAGGAGCCAGCTTCTTTCTCCAAGACCATGGCAGCATCCTCACGACCCATCATTCGAAGGATGTTAAGCAGGTCTGTAATTGCGCTGGAATCTCGGTGCCTCGCCTCCCACAGATCTAAAATGTGCTCAGTAGGGCTGGGCTTGGTTGCAAAATAATTGATGTACCTGATGGATATAAAGCAAGGGGATTTAGGATGCTAATTTTCCTACGATAAATTAGTAAATTCTGACTAGTTTAAAAAATAATAACAGCAACTTGCTACAAATAATCTCAAGAAATGTTTTAGATAGCATTAAAGACTCGATGGTCCATGCCGGATATTTTGATTGGCGGTCCATAATAATTGTTTTATAGTTTGTATGGAAGTCAGATTCAATTAGGTGCCATTTTTTAGAAGGGAAATGCAATGCATGACGATTATAGGCGTCAATGCCATGAAGTATTTTCTAAAATATTCTATGTTTAAAAAACATATTTGAGCAAAACGGAAATACTAGATTAAAAGAGGTTTCTAAAAGTATTTTAAAAATTTATAAATGTTTTTAATCATCTGTAGCTTAATTCTCAGTTTCATGGATATTTCATAAAGCTCTCAGTGAATTTTTTCAGGGAATTACCATATAAGTCACTCTGAATAAAAAAAATTCTATATTTATTCTCTTTCTTATATCTGTTGGGAATAAATCAAAGTTTTCCTTCCAGTTTTATCGGCAGAATCTGCTGAATAAAAATTTTTCGAATCCATCCAATTCGATGCAGTTTTACAAGAGTTAATATCTAGTATGATATGCTAATAAGATGACTTTTATTAGCATATCACTGAAGAAGATGCAGTTTCTTGTTTTTCGCCGCATATATAGTGGTGGTCAAAATTGTGCACACTTTTGAAAATCGTTATGTTTTCTAATTTTGTTTGCTTATAGGAAATGCAACGTTTCACAAAATGCAAACTCTTACATATCATTTTAAAGAGAATTTAATGCTGAATTCAATATGAAAAGCAAAATTCAAATATTTGCAATACAAAAAAAAGTTTAGTGGCAATAATTATCGAGCTACATTAGGTGCTGATGCTGCAACTTTTATTAAAGCTTCACACTGATGTTTCATTCAGCTGACTAGAGTTTTAAGCTCTTTCTTCGTTATTGAATGATGCCAGGAAACAATCATAGTCCCAAGTAATTCTTTTTTATTTGATGAATGCTTCATATGTCCAAGAGTTTTCAAACTGTGCCATAATTTCTCAATAATTTTGAGGCCAGAACTGTTTCCTGGCCACGAAAACAATTCAATGCTCTTTGAACTAAATCACTCATTCGATATTTTTGCTGTGTGGCAAGGTGCTGAATCATGCTGAAAAATAAATGACGCGTTGTTGGAAAAGAAATCACTAAAGGAAGGTGTAAATTTTGGCTCTAGAATAGCGTCAATGTATTTTCTAGCATTTAATGTCCCATAGATAACATAAAGGGGACTAATACCGTCTGCTGACATGCATGACCAAATCATAACATTCATTGAGTTCTTCATAGTTGCCTGAATGCAGACAGGGTGTAGCTTTTCGCTTATTCTATGTCTTATATATTTTCGCTATCACTCCCGAATAACAATATCTGTGTTTCATCACTCCGTAACTTGTAACCACCAATTAATGCGTTCCCTTACCCACTGTAATCTTTTCATACGCTGCTGTAAATTGAGATAAAGATTTTTTCGTTGAATTCTACCTCTTAGTCCAACATCTAATAATATTCTCCTGATTGTTCTTCAACTGACGTAGATGCCAGCATCATTCAATTGACTTCTGATGGTCATTGATGACATCTTCGATTTTGGAGACAGAGTCTTTTTATTTTTCTGTCATCTGCAGATGTGGTTCAACCTCTTTCAGCCCTTTCCTGTTTTATTTTTTATTGAATTTGTCTCCTGATATTGTAAACAAAACTTTTGGACTCCAAATGTAGTCACTGAACCACCCACCTGTCTTGCAATTTCAGCATAGGAAAGACCACATTCATGTAACACAATAATCTTAGTTCTCTCTCCAGGTGTCCAGTCTATTCTTTTATTTGATGTTGCTTCTTGATTAAATATTAGAAATATTTACAAAAATTCCTACTATAAATTAAAAACAAAATTTCGAACTTGCAATTTGATTACATAAAGAAAAACAGTCTTTCTTTTATAGAAAATAGCACAATAATGACTTGTTCCAACGGTAAATATGATGTCAGCGTTAACCAGCAGTTATTAACATTTGAATGGTTCCCAGAACAAGAACAGTGACTTGTCAGGAAAGTAAGAAATTATAATCACTTCATTACAGTGTTTGGTTGTTCAGATTAAAGTAAGAATAACTCTTTTTGTGTTGCAAATATTTGAATTTTGCTTTTCGTGTTGAAATCAGCAAATTCTTTAAATTTTCTTTAAAATGATATGTAAGAGTTTGCATTTTGTTAAGTGTAACATTTTTTTATAAGCATACAAAGTTAGAAAACATAACGATTTTCAAAAGTGTCCACAATTTTGACAATCACCGTATAGAAGATGGTAATGCCAGAGCTGCCGGAAGTTGTTGTCGTTGTGAGAGTGCAAAGCTGATGTGTGTCCTTCGATAAGTATATTTTTCTTTTTCTTTTCTTACATTCTGGTTACGTGATGTTAACGTCATTATGTGGATCTCTTTCTTGATAGGGAGATGCAATTTATTAATTTAGGCAATTTTATCTGAAGAATATCTAAAGTGACATCGTGTTTGCATTTGATAAAGAACAGACAAGGAATGCAAACTAAGTTAATAGCTAAATCCGTGGCTTTCAGGGAATATTACTTTTCTCTATTCACCAGAAATTACAATGCACTTTTTTTCCTAACAGCCATCAATCTATTGTTAAAGTAACGTATTTTGACAATACCAGCGTCGCTTTTAATACTTCATGACACATAAATGGGAAAAAAGGGCCAGCATACCTATCCACTTGGAGTTCTTGAGCTAACCTTCTCCAGTCATTTCCGTTGAGATTGGGAGGATCTAGAAACGCCCTAAGCTGTTTCCTTGCCTGTTGGGTCAACCTGTAGAGTAAGAAAAATAATTGTAAACTAAGCATTTGATTTTATGATATATCGCTTATTATTACTTTTTTGGCATTTAATCTTATCCAAGTTGATGCACTAATACTCTGTTCATTCAGTAATGTACGAGGAACTTTTGAAAAGTAATATACCATGTGTATAGCTGGGAAGATAATATTTTGATATGCTCGTTGGCATCTATAGCTTTGAACTTGATCTGTTTGTTTTTCTTATTGTTCTTGTTTACTATTATTCTACTAAATTTAGCTGATGTAGAAAGGGTTTACAAATGACTGCAACAGTTCAAAACATTCGTCAAATGTGAAATCCACTATGTCACTCATTTTTTATTTGAAACGTTAACTGTATATTCCCAAAACAATTGTGCTTATTTTGGGGAAACATTATGAATCGACAACATGCAATGAAATAATGTCGCCAAGTCCATGGAGGCAGAACATACGTTTATGATAAATACATAAAACAGTAAATTATTAGTATTTTCTAAAGAGTTTTTCCAAAGAATTCAGTAACGATGCGAGCAAATATTAGGCGCAGCGCGATAGAATTGAATGAAAAAATATCGATGCATTTAAGACAACGGAGCAGGAAATAAAATTGACGGGTGGTTTCGAAACAGGCCACGAAATTCTTTAACTATGAGTTGTAGAAGCTTGTACCAAAACTTAATTAATGTCTGAACTACTATGTAGAAAAATAAATATTTAAAAGAGAATAATAAGTAGTGTTGTTTCGTAATTTTATCCAAATCAACGATTACAGATGGTTATAATTTACTCGTAGGCAATCAACAGAACACACTACGCAAGGATAATTTGTTTTCACTTGATCTCATGTACGGTCACTATCTTTGAAGTATTCTTTATTAGCACTTTCAATCCCTTTCCAATAACACGCAAAGCAGATAATGACGGTTTCCGAATAGGCAAGTGCCTAAAGCAGTTGGACGAAAAGGAAGCAGGCGCGTCTATTAAGGAATTCGCACAGGCTTAGTACCTAAATAAATAAATTTGTTGAAAACACGTATGAATTATAAAATATTAGGGTAATTATAGGACTTTATCAAGAATTATTATTGAAATTATCATCTGTTTCATTACGTTCATACAGTTACGTAGAAAGTCTGTTTGAATGATGATATTACAAATGTAAATAAGAAGCAGTGACAATTCTAATAAATAAATAACAACACATATATTCTCGGATTAAATAATTACAAAGTTATTAAGATTCAGTTTAAATAAAACACTCATAACTCTAAGATAAAAATGTGTTGAAATAGAATTCTCCAGTTTATTAAAAAAAAAGGACCTCATCAAATGTCAAATGAAGTGCTGAAAAAAGCACTGTAAAGAAGCGCTCGAGCAGAGTCTACGGTACATCACAATGAAATGAAGTTTTTCCAGAAGTGCCGCATGCACGCAGCTATTGAAGGCGCATCTACGGCTGGCAACACGCTTCACAATAACTGATCTAAAATGAACTGCAATGGAAATGTTACCCGCGTGACCGAAAGAAATCACATACGGTAATGAATACGCATCAGAATAAAACTATGAATTTCCTTCTGTATCGTGCTCAAAAATTTTCTTCCAGTCTTTCTTTATAAGAAATTTATAATATCGCCTCACTGGCACATGTATTTAGAATTCTCTGTATTGTTCTGAATGGAATGTCGCGAATTTTTCGAACAATCCTCTTACAAAAAGGAAGCGTAGAAATGCGTGTTACCTGAATCCTGCGATAGGCTGGTCAAGCGCGACCAACGGACTCCCGTTATCGTTGGCTGTTACCGTAGAACCCAGAGGTTGACCGCTCCAGGTGAGAGTAGGACTTGGAACATTGTTTTTCTGCAAGACAAACAACAAACATTTCTTATACTGAAGAGAATATAAAATTGAGTGATATATATTATTCGATTGCCACTCAAAACTTTAACTAAAGTTATTTTTGCGCGCTTGAATGTACATGATTATTTATTCCTAAATTGACGCTTTATAATTCTTCTTATCACTTCGAAATGTTTTTGAAATAATTGAATTTAAAACTGACCACTACATGCTAACGTAATTGAAATCATAGAATTTATTTATTTCGCATACTTGTTCAAAAATGGTATCCAAAGAGATGCAGCTCGTATCAAAGTCATTCTAAAATATTCTCTTATTTCCTGATCTCAGCCCACTTTTTCTACTTAATTAATTCAACTGAAGCTTCGAAAAAATGCTTTCGTCAGCGGTTCCCACGCTCCGAGTGAAGGGATTAAATACTGCTGATATAAACACATTCCACTAAAAGATCCCTATGTTTCCTTTGCTTGTGATTGACATGCGTTAGAAATCCCTATTAAAATCTCACAGCATATATTCACAGAGATAACATTTTCATGACCTTTCCCTCATTTCGCTCTGTGCCGTGTGTGTGCTCGTCGCTTCTGTTTGTACGTAATGCGTGCCTACCCGAGATGAAATAAAACGACGTCAAAAAATCGAAATTCTCTTCACTGTCTTCGAAATTGTCTTCTCTTAAAAAAATATGCTTACATTTTATATATTTATATATATGCTCGTAACAAAATATTTTTTAAAAAATTGACAATGTCTATAAATATTTGCTGATCAATTAAAAGACAGTTTTTTAAACGGTGCAAAAAACAGTTATATGCAACAATATTTACGTATGTTATCGCGGA
Source organism: Argiope aurantia (assembly GCA_026543865.1). Lineage (NCBI taxonomy): Eukaryota > Metazoa > Arthropoda > Arachnida > Araneae > Araneidae > Argiope > Argiope aurantia. The sequence continues at coordinate 22,949 of JAPMOR010020219.1, forward strand.
AAAATTCCAAACTTTGTTTCATTTTTAACTAATTTGTTAAAAATTAAAGTATTATGACGCGCGTATTTTCGATCACCAAAATATAACTGAATTATATTTAGCTGGTCTATGTGAAACAGTCTATCCAAAAGAAGGCACATAGACACGCACGCACGCACGCACACACACACACAGACACACACACACACATAATGAGTAGAAGGGTCACAAGCTATTCAATAAATTACCCGTAATATTTTTTACATAGATTGTTTAAAAGCGACTTTTTTTTATCATCAAGAATAAATTTATACAGTTTAAAGGGAATTCTAGTTATACCCTTAAAGAATTTTAGTAATGCAATCAACTCTGACAATTCAGTCATACAATTTTGTGTTGCATATGATTTTATGTACATGTTTGGAGCCATAAGCAGGATCATTCGCACAAAACGACTTTCAATCACCTCCGGCAGTGGAATGACGTGCTCACTAGCTGTGGCTCTTGCACGGATAATGCAAAACTGCAACACCCCCCATTTTCTTCCATTTATAAACATAATCAAAAATTTGTTTCATTTTGATTATAAAATATAAATACATTCGCATTCCCTTCATAGCTTTGAATTGTCAAAAATAATCTTGCCTCTGTCTGAAGAGAGAAAGCTTCCGATTTACGGTTTCGAATGGTACCGATTTCTGCTGTTGCGCTCACGCATTCACATGGCGAATCTTTTCCGTTGCAGAAGGAAAGTGGGTGCAGCTGAAAGTATAGCATTTTCTTACCTCCCAGATACATAAAATGCGGAAGGCTTAAATGTTATTTTACTACAAAAAAATTGTTTTCCACTGCATGATCTGAAAATAATATATAAATAAAAAAAGGAAGATAATGAATGACAAATAAAATATCCATTAAAAATAATGCACTACCCTTTTTTTCGAAAAGAAATATGAATATAACATAGCTACATACGCATTTCTTTCATCTTATACATTTATGACTTTGTGTATTGCTTTGCTGTACTTGAGTCAATGTTTATAAAAGTTAGGAATTCAAATAAAATAAAAACATTTATTTTGGAAGTCCATTTTTTAATGAAATGAATAATCGCTTACTTTCCCAATTTTACCAACATTAACGAAAAATAACAATGGATTCTTTTTATTATTTACTCATTAGGAAATGAATGAATTTGGAAAGGCAAAATTTAAAGTGAACCTTCCTTGCAAAGATCAATGCTACTACTTATACGTTCCTTCTGATTGCTGCAGAATATTCTGTTGCCATCCAATGGCTTAAAATGTCTTTTGACGATTATCTCTCCACATCCGCAGTTGTTTGGTACCACCAAAGATACTGCGACAATGAATGCGGAGAGGAAACTCACCTCCCTGATATCCTGGGGATTGACCCTCAGCATCTGCCGGTGAGCCTGGATCCCTCTCTGGTAGACGAGGATGTGGCAGCGAACCTTTTGCGATCGGTCCACGTTCTCCAGAGTGAAAGAACAGTGCAGGTTGTTTTGGCGCCCGTTCCACACGTGCTGGAATGGTATTTCCTGAAATAAAAGCGAAAGAATGCAACATCCCGCTTTTTCTACACCGACTGTCTTCCTGAAGAAACGCGTTTCTGGCGCTCACCTGATAGTTGGCCCCGGGCTTGCACCTCCATCCTTGCGCCACGTCCTCCAGACAGAGGCAGAGGTTCGCCCCTCCATCCTGGAAAGGCATGGATTTCGGACGGTCCAACAGCTTGCCACCCAGTCTCTGCTCCACCTGCATCACGCCCTGATGGAAACAAATGAGATAAAATGAGATTTCAAAATATCACCACATGTGGGAAAACATTTCTTCGACTCATGGAAGCTGCTTTCACTCACCCAGATAGGAATAATAAACAAGGAGGTAGTGATCTCCCCAACACTTTCTCGCATTATCCTTGCATGGCACTGACATAAGGTGGTAGCGGAATATTAACTTTGGGTGCGAATGGAGCCTTTTTACTGAATCCTTGACCCATCTTTTGACTTTTAATCCCTGGCAAGTGGTTAATAATAACCAAAAATGGAACTTGTGTTTTAGACCCATTTGTACCAAGTGATTGAAATAAAAATTGGACACGGATGAACAAAATCAAATAGGATATATTTAAATCATTACGTTTTTTAGTTATCGCATTTACATGGTTCTGAAAATACAGACAGACGGATGGTCAAACTCTTGCTGGATTTGGTTCGAAATGTGACAGATTTCTGCACTGTGCTCAATTCATTTTATCCATCCCGTTCTTTTGCAGTTGCAGTTAACTTCTATTCGAACAGACGAGTAGACCGGCTTCATTTGAAGGGGGCTTGCGCAAAATTTGATAGAAATTTACAAATGGAATGAAAAGACTATATACCAAATTCCATCTGTCTAGCTCAAAATGTTTTTTAGTTACCTTTCTGAGAGGCAAGCAGAGATACATTTTCTAAAAATGTGTTTTTCGAGTTCCAGGAAGTCACACCAGCAATCTTTTAGCACAAAAATTGCAGAAAAATAATATTAAATCAACATTTATTTTTCTTTAAAATATAGAAAAGAGTTCTTTAGTGAAACAAATAAAGATTGGCTGAATACTAAACGGCGAATTCTACTAATGTAAAGTTTTTAATATTGAATTTAAAATCCATAAACTAAAGATTAGTTTCAATTTGCTTGGTTGTACACAATTTCAAAATGTTTTAAAGATTCATTTTATAATAAAAAAAACTTAAACCTTTCTTAAAATTATAAAAACTTATTGGTCTTCAATACAGAATTAAAAAAAAATCTGATAAATAATAAAAATAAAAATAAAACTTTCTTCCATAAAAACATTGAAAAGTACAACATACTTTCTTTTTTTTTAATGAAATATGAAGACCCTTTGATCAAGAGAGGCATTCATTGATCAAAGGGTTCTAAAAGAATGAAATACATTTATAATACAACTTTAATCTTCAGCGAATTTTCTTCTTAAACCTTTCAGTTTTCAAGACCCCACTTTCTAAATGATTTTGGAGTGGGCACAACATTCAAGACAGAAAAGATTACTGTATAATTGAGAAAGTCATTTTTTAATGTTTTTATTTCTACTTTTTAAAATTATTATATTTTAGAATTTATTATTTTAAAAATATTGTGAAATCTCAGAATCCATTTTTTCTCCTATTTACTTACAGAAGGTGTCTCTCCTAAAAAAAAAACAAAATCCTTTGATTGCAAGATTAATTAAAAATTAATTTCTGAAAATATTAGAATATTGTACTGTCATCAAGAATGTATATCTGCTCTGAAATTTTGAACGTATGTAGCTGAGAAAAAGGGTGAAAAATTGTTTATAAAAACTCATCTCTACGAATATGAGTGAGGTAAAGCTAAGCACAAAAGTACGTAATAACTTTTCCCTAAATGCCCTGTTTCTCGTTTATTCATAACGTAAAAGGTTACCACTGATGCTACAATACAAACGAGCATTTCTTCCTCGTGTCAAAAAATACATGCCACATATAAGAACCGAATTACCTGGAGAGCCGCTTTCGTATCTTCGACGCAGTACACTCTGATGTTATAGTCGACGGCCGAGTAGAGTGCAGGGGCAAAGGCCGCCAGAGCCAGGGATTTGACAGCCCAGCCGCCGCCCTCTTCTGTCTCTCCGACCAGGGCGTACCGGCACAGGTGGTCGGTGACAACGTGACACTGCCGGCCGTCCAGCTGGCAGTAGAGGGGAGTGTTGATGGTCTCGTTGCCCAGGGTCACGACACTCTGCAATGGAAGGAGCGCGCTCTCAGAGAAGGGGTGCATAAGTTATTCAATGAGTCAGATAATAGAAAAGGAAGCTTCATAATGGATGATAAAACGTTATAGAAATGATCTCCTTTACATAAGATACATTCTGTAAAAGATACTTATTGGAAAACATGATTTTTTTTACGGCATTCATATAATGAAGTCCGAGTTATTAAACATATGGCTGTCAAAATATTACGGTAGCTAGTGCAGGAAACATTTGTCTATTTAATAAAATATCTAAGCCAGCAATAGTAGTTTTTAAATAAAATAACTAATATAAAATAACTATAAAGCTATCAGAAACGTGTCTATTTAATAATATAAAAAAAGGTTTCTTTTGAAAGTGATGACAACAACTGAATAGCTTTTTAAAAATTAGATTTTGTAAAAGAAATCTGGATTGTTATCTCCTTAATTTTCTTCATTTAGGAACATTTTGTTTATGTTCAGAGGGGAATCGAATATGCAGTTAGAACTTTTCATCTCTGAACTGCCTGGTTTAAAATTTGATAGACATATATATTTTTTGTAGAAATGGCACATTTTCTTCGTCTGTTTTGTTCCTCTTTTGCGTTACAATATTTAAAGATAAGTATAATTCCAAATTTTGTTACTTTTTACACGCAGAGAGATGATGTTTAATCTAAACTTTAAATTCCATTTTTTTTAAACTTTAAAAAAAAATTTACGTATAATTGAACAACATTGTTAGAAATCTTTGTCTCTGAAGAACATTTAGGGATAAACAATTTCTCTTTTCAGAAGAGCATTTTTTCAATGTTAAGTTGAAATTTTGTTCAACTGGTTCACATTGGTTCAAGAAAATGAAAGAAACGCATATAAGTTTTAAAAAATTCAACAAACTTTTGAAATCTTATTTTAATTCCTAGAAAACTGGCTATCGATTATTAGGAGAAAATATGTCCATTCTGTAATATTCGCATTTCGTTCTTTCGAAAATACTACCAATAAAAATTATATTTTCTTAACTCTTTCTAGAAAGAGAATTTGACTTTTAATTATTTGCAGATCGTTTCACGCCAGTACCTTCCACTCGGGATTTTCTTCCTCCGTGCCACTCTCACTGGCCTGGACGCTGATCTTCCAGTTCCCTGAGTTGAGCAAGGCACAGTGCTGGAAGGTGATGATGGCGGACTTCTTGAGCAACACGCCGAACGGACCGCACAGCACCACGGGGCTCAGGATCGTCTCTTTGTCTGGAGAAAGAGAAAAGAGTTACTGCTTCTAACGGGGAAAGCTACAGATCAAGCAAAACTTCCTGCTTTCTTCTTAAAGCAGGAATTGTCGCATCTGATATCAACTGAGAGAATAATAAGTTGCAACTTTCACTAACCCAAAGAGATGGGATTCTCTCTCACGACTTGAAATAAGACTGATCAAAATTTGAATCATATGGTTCAGATTTTCCATTTGATGTTTATCCATAAAAAATGGATGTGAAGAAAATTAATTGGATTTAATTTTATAAAAGATAACCGATTACTTTTGCTCGACTTCTACTACGCACAGGAAAGGATTTCTCAACAATAATGGATCTAGAAGAATCAACTTGAAAGAAAAGATACTAGAAAAACATATTATTTGTGTTTATCTATTTACTATCTATTAAGTGTCTTTCTTTGATATAAAGTGATCCAACCCCTCCCCCCCCCTCCCCCTTGCTTTGCAATCTCTAAATACTGGATACTAGATATCCCGGATTGAAGAATATTCCAACACTTTCATTTTAAGAAACTTCTAACAAAGCGTTTTATTTTGTTACGCTGACATCAATTAGATGATATATGACCTTAATGAAGAACTTTTATTAGGCTTGGTTATTGAGTTCTGCACATAAAATCTTCACACGAATTCTGATTCATTTGATATATTTCGAACAGCATGCTGATTCTATGAGAGATATGACGCTCAATAGAAATAATACAATATATAGATTGACGGAATGAGCAGGTTTAACCTGAATGAAATCATCGAAATTTCCACAAAAGTAAATATATTAAACACTCTTTGAATTATTATTTTCTGAGAGGTTGAGGTTTACATTTTTATGGCACAAGAGCCAGGATTGGCTATGCTGCGCCAAGACACATGGTATGAATATATTACCATACGATTAAAAATTATGTTTCCTCCAGGCTAAAAATTGATAAAAACATTTTGTTAAAATTATTTATAAAAAGGTACGAAGCCTTAAAAAAGAAAAGTCTGTGGCTAAAACAAATGATTTTTTTAAAAAAAATAAACAAGGATATTTAAATAAAATGAATAAAATGAGTGGCTCTTAAGAAGTCAAACATATCACGGCGAGGCTGTTCTCCAACCAGTTCACGCAAATCCAATGACGATGAATGAAAGAAATGCGCACGATAAAAATTAAATTCAATTAAAATATGTAAAACTGTAAGATGAGCGTTCCAATCCGAGCACATTGGTATCCTCTCGCCAAACAAAAGATGTTTGTGAGTTAGGCGGGTGTGACCCATTCGTAGTCTAGTTCATTTTACATCAGTCCATCGAACTGAAGCAGCAGGTCACATTCCAATTGTTTTCTCGTATCAGTAGTAAGTTTATATTCTTTTAAACGACATTTCTTTTGTATATAATAGAGAAGAAACTTTCAAATTCTAACAAATCACGTCTCTAGATATTTATTCTTCTGAAGTTATATTAAGTATACAGAATGAAAGGGCAGAGTGAATGGAAATATTTAATCACTTTACATAATGACAATGAATTTTAGAAATAACAAAAGGGATTCCGAATGAATAACTGCAATAATGACTACAAGTATACAATTTCTGAAGATGAACAGCCAGAGATCAAATAAAACAGAAATCAAACAGCTCAAAGATTGAACAAAACAAAAATAATTTAATGAGTTAAAAATATTCTGAGAATGAACTGAATATGAAATGTTAAACAGCGTTACTTTAAGATGCAAATTTTTAACGCAATTTTATAAATTTTGCTTGTGCTGCCATCTATTGAGTAAATATTACAATGAAGGTTTAGTTCACTGAAGTTGCCAAAGTATCGCATGAAATGAATTTAAAGGGGAAGAAGTAACCAAACACATTGGAAAGGATTTGTACGTACTAGAAAATGTGGCTGAAATAATTTAAGTCTGGTATTTGCGTTTTAAAACTGATTTTTTTTTCAAGTCCCTTTATTATGTTCAGTATAGTAAATTAGCTTACAATTACATTGCCACATTAAATGAAAGAAATCTAGAAAGAAAAAAAAAACATGTAAAAAGAAGCTAATAGAAAAAAATTATTACCAGAAAGCCTTGGTCGATCTTTGTCTTCTCTTAAAACGGCAATATAAACTTCCACATTCGCTCCTTTCTTAATAGCGCCAGGGGGAATCGTCAGAGTTATGCCTGGAATAAATATGAAGTAAAATTAGAATATGAAATGAATCAGAAGTCGATTAGATTACGGAATAAGAATGCAAATACGTTTGGTTAGAATGGGTGCACTAATACGCATCATTTTTTTTACATTAGCAATTCACCTCATACAATGTTTCATATCTGTTTCTTGGGACGAATCTGACTGGGAAACAAAATGGAGTTTGATAAGTTTCTTTTACGTTTAAAGTCAAATACGTAAGTTTAATTCTCGGATTATGAACTATTACAAACGATAAATAAAAGCAGAATTAAACTAAAAGGCTTCAATAATGTGCAACACTTTAACATTTGACTTGCCGTTAGTGACGAAACTGTCAGAATCAGCGAATGCTTTACTTTATAAAAGGCCACGTTAAACAGCAACCATTTTTTTTAAATTTTGAAGAAGATACGCCTGAGGAAAAAAGGAATGAAAACAATTGTTTAAGGAGAAAAAAAAAAGATAACGAAATATATTAGATATTTTATTTTCAACAGAAGCAATGATGTACTTTTGAATCTATCTTAATATATAATGCCTGCTTTTATGGAATATTTTGGAGCATTTCAAAATGATTGCTTTCATTTTTAAAATTTATTCTTTAATGGATTTTAATTGCAATTTGTAGATGCTATGATTTACTTAAAGTCCTACAAGCAAGCATTCTTTTTAAAAAGATAATTTAACCTGCACTTGTCAACAGACGACCCCCAAGTATTAGGAACTAAAACCTATCTCCAATTGCTAATTTTTAGGCTGCACTGACTTTCGAATCCAAGAATATCCTTATTTTCCAGAAATCTCTTGCCATCAGAATTCGCAATCATTTTTCAGTTTTGATTCTGCAGGTGTAGAAATCTTTTTTCTGCAATATTTCGATTCAATCTAATAACAAACAAATCAAATAATCTGAAAGTCATATCTTTTCACACTGATCAAGTGAAATGTTTCTTCCACCGCACTTCGACATTATGCACCCATCTTCCTGTAAAGGACTGCACTGAAATTTACACTGCGCGTATGATGCATGTTACCTGATCATGAATGAACACCATTACGCGATTCGCTCGTTTGTGCTTCGGCGTTTAACTATTTGCATAATGCATGGCCTTTACGGAAAATAAACAATTCTTAATTTTCAGTTTCTGCAGTTCGATTCATTTCAAGAAAGATTGTGTGTGTGTATTTTCTTATGACAGGCCTCAATAAACATTTCATAGTGATATTCCGATGAATGGGATTCGACTACTATTCTCATCTCCAATAATTCGTGTCAACAGTATTAGCTCCTTGTTTGCACTATCAACATCATATTTACAATTTTTATGGCCATTCATACTGTTACGAATCTGTCATACCATTTCCTAACCATGTTATCTTGTGCTTGAAGCATATTTCCAGAGATTCTTAATAGATGCCAAGCCTCCAGACTTGCCGGCCATTTCGCGAAAAAGGTTAAGATTCCGCAAAATACAAGAATTGTGACTATTTCTCTCAGGCACCAGTATCTGAAGATTCTTCCGAAGAGTTCCAGCAGTGTCTCACAGCTATATACACAGGGTGATTCAAAACGTATCTTTCAAATTTCGTGGGGGGGGGATAGGGAATATATCAGGTAATTTGAAATAAAGTGGGAGAGAGGAGACATTTTTTGTTTCTTGACACAAGCCCTCGTTTTCAAGAGTTTCAAGAGCCCCCGTTTCTAAAACTTCACTAAGCCTATAACCAAACGTTACTTTCAGATGAAAATATTTGCAGTTTGTAAAATTAAAAATATTGATTTACCATATAATATGAAACGATGAAATAAATAGTACAGAGCATGTTTCACAATGGTGGCATTCTATGGATCATTGTCTTATCTGGTATATATATTTTTTAAAGATTATTTAATCTATCTATTAACAAAGAAAAGGAGAAGCAAAAGAAATATTGATCGATAAATAACCGTTAATTGACAAAATTTTGTAAGCTTTTTGCATATATCAAATGTTTTACCACGCAATTTCAATGTATATTAATGCAAAATCAAGATAAATTCAAAAGTAATTACAGAAAATTCGAAAATTATCCTCTAATGACTTCTTATTTCAATTTCTTAAATAGTTTTACATTCTTCTGGCATGAGATTATGGATATGTGACGAAAGCAGCCAGGCATTTCATTTAATAAACGATGTAGTGAAGAAGGGAGGGTGATGGTGGAAAGAGATGTTCCAGGCGCCATTAGTATGTAGCGTTAGGGACTGAAAGTGAGATTTTTAAGGCATTAAGAATGATGTTATGTCTTGAACATTATTTATCCTTGCTTTGTCATTGCAGTGCCTGATGAAAGCTAAAAGGCATGTTAACTAATAGCGTAGTGATCCAATGGCGAGGTGAAGAGGAAAAATAGATGTTCCGGACGCAGTACGGATATGGGACGCGGAGGAGGAAGACATTAAAAATCATGTTATCTATTAATTTAAAGTAAGTGCACAACAAAGTTTGACTTCATTTACAGAGTGCATCAACAAAAAACACTCAAGGAACACAAGTCACAAAGCAAATTAAGATCATGTAAAAAAAAGGGGACAGCAAAGAATACAGAAGCACAAAAAAACCATGTATAAATAAAAGTGTAAACAGCAAAGATCAAAAAGTAAAACACACCCAAACACAATGCCAACACAGAAGCATCACAATATGTGATGCTTCTGTGTTGGCATTGTGTTTGGGTGTGAACGCCTGAACGCTTGATGACGAGCGCCATCTGCTGGCCAACAGGTGTTGATGCTTGTTAGACGGAGTACGGATCAGACGGGTCTGAACGAAAGTAAAGACGTGTGAGATCAGACGGGTCTGAACGAAAGACGCGACGTAGATCTGGACGAGAGCTGTGAGACGATGAATGCAGCTGACGAAACGACGAATATTGCCATGCAATGACTGCGATATTAACATGTGACTTAATCCAGTGACGTATTCGACGAAATCTGTTTAATGTTCATTTCCTTTATATTAATGTAATTGTCCGTCCTAAATGTAATTAAATGTGCGTGATTCTAAAATGGTAGTAATTCCTGAGTCCTACATGTATAGTCAAACATTAAAAAATACTAAGATCAATAAAAAAGAAATGAAATAAGGTCAAGTAGATAAAAGGTGAGAACAATTCGCTTTAAAAATGCAAGGAGTCATATGATGAATGTCAAGTTACTCACAAATATTGTTAAAAGTCTGATAAAATTTCTACAAAGTGAATCTTTTAATATAGTTGAATTTAGAATAAACATTTGAAAAAGTAGTCTGGTTCCTTAAAGATTTTACACGCACAGCAAGTTTATAGAACTCAGAATATCAGTCAGTGTAAATGGCATCAAATTGGGAACCGATTTCAAATTAAGATGCAATCTTATTGACAAGTAATATAAATGAGTAGTAATTGAACGTTTAGAAATAAAATTGTGTTTTGAGGAAGAAATTAGCTTTTTAACTCGCTAGAAATATATTTTATAAATTATAACTTGGACGTCATCTATCCTTTATACCTCTGCAGTACGTGTCGAAGGAAATCAGGCATAACATATAACTAATGGTGTAGTGACTGAGTGATGAAGGGAAAATAGATGTTCCAGTCCAAACAGATGTTTATGCGACGCTGAGGATTGAAAATGAGAATTTTAAGACATTGAATTGATTTGTTTGGTTTTTCTGGCCTAAGAGCCATAATGTTGACCATGCTGCGCCAAACAATAGGTAAAATTATATCATTTTCAAAGAGTCATCGAAGAGAATATGAGGAGAAACTCTGGAATGTAATCAAGATTCAAATAAATGGATAAAACTTTATAGACTTTAAAACTGCAAAGAGTTAAACATGAGGTATCTTATCAAGCAAGAAAGATAATGGAGTGCAAGACTTTTGAAAAAACTGTAAACACTGGGCACTGTAATTTGGGCAATCTGACAATATATTTTGGACAGACATTTGACCATGACATCTCGAACACAGAGGTGGCTGTTCACCTAGCAACATGTGAATACGCGTGAATCTAGTGAGTCCAATGCGTAAACGAGTTAAAATAATGTTTGCTTTTCTGTTCGCTATTGAGGGTCAAAGTTGCGCATGGGTTTTGATAACATGAAGTTTGTTGTTTGTCTCCAGGTCCCACTATCTCTGCCATTTAGAATAAAGAAGTATCTTAATATGTTTCTTTATTTATCATATGATGAAATATTATGCCTTGGGTATTCTTTATCCTTGTTACGCCACTGCAATAAGGTACGAAAGCAATTTAATGACGTAGTGATCTAATGTCATTTAATGGTTTAGTGACGGAGGAGAGAGGAAAATAGACGTTTCAGATGCCATTGGTGTGGCGTGAACTTTTAAAAATATTAAAAATCATATTATGCTTTGGGCGTTTTTTTATCCTTGCTATGCCACTACACCTAATATCTAAACACACACTATCTTATGCTGCGCAGTAATGTCCTCTTCTACAAATGCGCAACACTTTCTGTCTGTCAGAAATTTGACGAATGTCACAGCGAGCAAGGTTTGTTTCCATTCAATGAAAAAGGGTAAATAACACTTGCCAGATCCAGGTATGCTAATTCTGCCGCCAGTTTTAGTCACAGTTCCCCAGGCAACGCATTCGATGTCCAGATTTGGCGGAAGAGCAGCTGAAGTCACAGAATGTCGTCCGGAAGGAGTTTCGGTGTCTGATAGAGTGGAAGGGTGGGATACTGGAAAGATATTCAGAATTAATTGTTCATTTCGTAAATAAATCATTTATTGAAATAATAATTTTCATTCCTGAATTTGATGTGATCCTATTATTCTGGCATGAAGACACATCACAAACATTGCAAGATTTTTAATAACGCTGATAAATGCATTTAATATTAATAATAATTTAAGCAAAATATTCAGATAGTAATAATAAGCATATAATAAGATCATATTATTCTGGCAACATACAATTCTGATTTTACTAAATGAAATGCGAAGCTCTTCTTGTATTCCAGCAGAATTTGAATGGCACTTTTTCCTGTAGAAATACACATAACAGCAATTTTATTGGTTTAACTTATTAAATTGGCTATACAAACGGATCTGTATGGTTGGCTTTACAACTGTTGCTGGATAAGGAGTGGAAGGGTGGTGTTGAAAGTTTTAACACCTTCTTCTCGTATTTAAATAAAGAGATTTTAATTAGAGAGGGAAAACGTAAATAATGGTTGTTTCAGAACAGCTGTAGATAATATAAAAACCTATAAAACATAATGATAAACGAATTAAAGCAGGAGTAAATTTAACATGTGCGATATTGGGAAACTATTTTCACTTTTTTTTTCATTCGTTCTTTTGAAATTCCATTTAGTCATATTAAAGTCCCGTTTTTAAAGCAACACTAAGGCTTACGAACCTCGTCATTTTGAACCGCGGTTAAATGGCGAGGACGGCACTTGAGCTGGCACCCACCCCTCCAAATTCCCACACCACGCCAGTGGGAGAACGTTTGGCACAGAAGATTTAATGTGCATCAGGCCCACTTACAAGACAGTTCTTCGGTGGAATCGGGTCTCGAACCTGAAACCCTCCGGTTCCGAAGCCAAGACCTTGCAACCGGCCGAAAATCCATCTAAGCAGTGTTATATAGAAGGAAATAGCCGATAAAATTTGCAAATCAATACCTGCATTATTATTATTATTATTTTGGAAAAATTCAGCCTTGTCGGGTAAAATACAAAAACCTCAGAAAATGCATGCAAGTTTTTTTTTTACTAGGCAGAATTTAAGGAAAAAGAATTTATTCTAAAAGGAGTAGTTCTACAGTTTCAAATGGTATAACGGGCGATTTAAAAAAAGTGGTGAAAATGAAATTTGGAGTTCATATCCTGTCTCAATTATCAAAACTGAATTCATTTTCCTAAGACTCCTCTGCTTGCTGTTTCCGCACATTAATGTTTCTCGAGAATCAATCGACACAAATTAAGACTTATTTTCTTTTCAAATTTAAGGTTTATATTTAAACGTTAAAAAAAAAATGGTGTTTTAACATCGACCACATATCCAATAATATCACTGAGTACAAACTCAGAAACCAGTTTTGAGCAGTCAGCTCAGCAATTTAATCCAAACAAATTACTGTTAAGTATTTTTTCCACATTTCGCCATTTTTCATGACAATTCCATTGGACTATTATTTATATTTGATATTTGTATTACACCTTGCTTGAAGATGCAAATGGGCTTGAAGTTGTCCCGACCGTTAATGTTTTTCGTGCCACTCAATTCTTTCATTTTCTTATGAAAAGATATGTATTGGAAAAGGTGGAAATTGAACAAATATGTGATAAAATAAGTATATAACCCATTTCTTAAATAATAATAATAACGGTAGTGACACGAGCGTATTCTTAAAGAAAACACGTATCTCAAATAACAACGCAGCACTCAGACTTGTCTTAAAATTATCTATTCAAAACCAAAGTAAAAGCATAACCATCCTTCTTCCTCCGCCACACAAGCTCTTCAATATATATATATATTATATATATATGTTTATATATATATATATATATAATCCTCAACGGTGGCGGCGAATCTCGCCAATCGTTTCCGCAGACGTCGCAAATGGCGGCCAAACATCACAATACAAAATGTCAATTTCGCAATTTTATTTTTAAAAATTCAATACAAATTCTGTTAAAGAATTTTATTCTCAAGAACATAAATACGACATTTTACTGAAAACTAAGAATTTCATGACATATTCTGAAATCAGGAATTATATCAAATTATTTAAAAAGGAAAAAAGAGAAAAATTTGAATTTTAAATAATTTGAATTTATAAAAACTAGTATACAACTCAAAAGACTAGGGTTAAAAAAACTAGTATACAACTCAACATTTAATTCTACAAAACCACGATGGGCATAATTTATCAATCGAAAATTTCATTTAAATACCATTCAAATCTTTAGTGCAAATAAAAATTTCCTATAAAAAGGGTCAGTTTTTCAGGAAGATTGTCTTATTTGTGTGGATAACTGAGAAAAAGTAATTTTAAAAAAGGGTCAAGATAAACTTTAAAATTTCTTTTTTATTTCGATAGGGATAAGCCCATTTTAATAAAAAAAATGCATGTGTGTTGATATTCTAAAAACTAGATCGTCTGACCTGTAGATACCAAATTTGGTACATATATACCTTGGAGGAAGGAAATGTACACTTCGGAGCGATCTTTTTGAATTTTAATTAAAAAATAAACCATTTTTGGTGTTTTTCCGAGAAAACTTGCGAAAATATTTTTTTTATTAATAATATTGCAATATATTATTTCAAATTCAAATTGAATAATATTGCAAGTTTTTGTTGAATTTTGGATATTTTTTAAATATATATTTTGCTTGATTTCCAACAAAAGATTCCATTGTTGCCCTGCCATTCAAACCGTTTTCATTGCTTCATCACCATTTAATTGCGTGACTTTTCAATCAAACTAAGGAAGAAGGAGTTCGTTTAATATCTTGGACGTAATCTACAGGACGTATAAAAATAGGAAGCTGCAACACAGCGACATTCAGAAGATGGATGAACCGAAAATTTTTCGTTTTCACCAGTGCTATGCTGTCATAGAACTGTCGTCATTAGAAAGATTCATGCACAGAATAAGTAAGACAGTTTACGGGAGATTAAAAACACGACTTTAATATCAAAGTAATGACATAAAGTTTTATCTAAACAACAAATATAACTAATATTCCTGGTGAATCAACTGATTGCCTGAGGCGACTAGTCAGAAATAATTGAGGAATTTCGGAAAACTACATTTTTACATACATATATATGTCAACAAAAAGTACAAATGCTAAATAGAGAGCTACATCGCAAAATTCCATTATTTCTAAAGTTGTTGTGTACCTGTTGAAGCAGAAGAAACAACTGAGGGACAGGATCCAGAATGAGGAGGCTTTCCAGTTGAGCTTGGTGTCAGGGATCGTTGTTGGTGTTGCTGGTCCAGAAGGGGTGCTCTGCTCTGTGCTGGGCTGGGAGGTATAGGAAAGTGATGGGACAGCAAGGGTGTCACCAGTTTTTCACCAAATCCACCATTAATTTGAACACCGTTGCCCAGTGCGGTTTGAGTCAAGTCTGGCTGAACAGGGATCA
Source organism: Argiope aurantia (assembly GCA_026543865.1). Taxonomy (NCBI): domain Eukaryota; kingdom Metazoa; phylum Arthropoda; class Arachnida; order Araneae; family Araneidae; genus Argiope; species Argiope aurantia. The sequence goes on from JAPMOR010020219.1 coordinate 38,319, forward strand.
CTTCTAGAAGAAAAAAATTCATCATTATGCAAAAATTTTCTGAATCTTCGAGCAAAATATCAATACTGAAAATAAGTATTGAATATTAAAGAATATAATGGAAATAATTCATTATTTTCAGACGTTTCTCATAAAGTGAACAGAAGAATTAAAAAAAAAAATATGAGCATTTTTTTTGTTTTGTTTTGGAATTTCAAAACTCATTCAAGAAGGTAGCAAAATACGCTTTCCCCCATCATTTGTCTCTAGAAAACATATTATTTGCAGGAAACTATTGCACACTCCTGGGTATCCGGCTTAATGTGGCGGATAGCAAGAAAGCCAGATAGGCCGAAGTAAATTCTATGAACTCATTTCTTTGCCCACCAATACGAAAAGACGAAGATTTTATACCATTACTCACTATTGTAAAGCGTATTTTTTCACTCACTTATACCAGTTTAAATCCCCCATTTATGTCAAGCCACGCAGAATGTGAACGTGGCCTGGCCTGGTGATTTGATATTTTTGATATAATAAAAATTCACAGTTTCCAGCAAATATAGTATTTTTTTTTAAATATTTGTAACAGATTGATGAAGTTTCAGCTATCGGTGATGCCCAAACAAAGATTTTTGTTAATAACTTATAAATCGTAATATGTATTTAATACAAAAACACATCTCATTTATTCAAATTATTTTACTGAAACAACCACCTCACAACATTCAAAAATGAACAAACAAAAAGAAACTTTCGAAAAGATAAATGCCACCAGACAGAAAGGTATTAGAAAATTCAAAAGCATTTTCTGCCATGGTTTGGTAATATGAAGAGAAGAATTTGGAGAAGTTAGAAACCCATAAATCAAATTTTCGAAGACAAATATGCTATGCACGTATTTCTGTCAATAAAATTATTGCAGATAATAATAAAATTCCAATCGGAGTCATTTAAATCATGCCTTATCATGGTGAAATAATCATGATAGTGCAGTTAGAAAAATAGAATGATTTCAATTACAAATGCTGTGTTAACGAAGAAGAATCCCCCCCTTTTTTTTCATTATCAATTATTCTTTATATCTTTCAGAAGTCTTATAGTCAGACAGAATTTTAAATGTATAAGAATGTGGATTTATTGGTTTATAAGTTTTTTTTCTTTAGTAATGTCATTTCTTTTCATCTTTCCTGGCTTCTTGAACTTCTATTAGTGATCAGATAATTATCAGAACATTGTCCATAATAACGATAGGCATCAATATCGAAAATTCCACTCAAAGCAAAAAACTAAAAGGGGGACAAGCAATGCATTAGTTTTGACACTATTGTTTCAAACTGGAGCATCGCTGAAATGAGACGGATGATTTTCCCGAAGAAAATCGAGCTTGCCTTTTCAAATGGTGCCTTTTTTTTTTTAAATTTTGATTTACCGAGTTCTAAATTTGACACTCATCTATAATTTTAGTGTAAACATAAATACTTAAATTCACACACGAAAATAGTGTTTTGAGTCACGGCATTCTTCCCCAATTGCACACCCAATCCAACAGACAGCCGATCAAGCGAAAGTTTACATTATAATTTGATACAAGCCTATCAATATTCGAGATAAAACCACAGGTCAAATTTCGTTCATTAAAATGATTCTTTCTTTGAGCTATTGAGTTCATAGATATCATTTCAACAAGGCCTCTATGAAACATTATATCTATCTTTAATGAAAATGTTAACTCTAAAGCATTTCTTCATTTCTTTCAAACCTTTTAATGAATGTGTTATGACCCCTTTTTTACATAAAAACTCTAGATGTGGGCAATGCTAAGAGTTTTATTTTCAGAGTCCAGCGCATAAGTGTTTCGTGTTTCGTAGTATTGGGCCTAAAATCGAGGTAACATAGTAAGAAAAACACAGGGCGCATTTGGGCGCTTTTTTCGACTGATTGAAACATTAGTTTGAAACAGAACTATTTTCGTTTATTTATCTAAACCAGTGTGTTTTTGAGCTACCGCATTTACATGTATGCGAATGTATAGAGCAGCACGCAGTCAAATCCTTGACAGATTGGGTTAAAAATTTATGCGAGTTTATACTTTGGATGCTAAAAATTTGCACCAGATTTCATCTATCTAAATTAAATGTGCTATCTTAACATTTTATAGTTAGTGTAATGATTTTTATAGTTTTTTTGGATTTCTACATTTTATAGTTTCCATGATGATTTTTTTTTTTACATTCCATAGTTATCGGATTCACTTGCATTCGAAAAAAGAAATTTCTTCGGAATGCATTTCGTTCTAGAATTTAGAAATCTGGAGTAAAAATGACACATTCCATTTCACCTGTCTAGTGCAAAGCCTTTTTGAGTGATCTTCACAGATAGAGTGAGCCAGTCATATTGGTATAATTCCAAGATGAGTTTATAAGTATTCGAGTCAAAACCTTGACTATTCTATCGATTGACACTATTACAATACTTTTTTTCTTTTCATATATTGCGCTTATGAGAGAGTAAAAAGAGCATATTCCCCATTTTCTTTTTTCGCCTTATTCACATCATTTCATTCCGAAAAGATTCTTAATATTGACAGACAACGGGTCATCGGGTCTCCAATCCTGCCATTTCATTTTCTCGGACTACCCTATCGGATGTATCCTTGAACTGCCCCTCTCTCGACCCGAATAACTCAATTACCGAAGAGGACCCTCTACAGTTTCGCTTCCTTGTGTTTAACCAATGAATGGGAAGGGACAGTTTTCTGTTACTGTGTCAGTTCTCTACAAATTCCTGATACAGTTTTGATGGGAGGGAACTCATTTAGTGAATTGCTTCCCAGAGTGAGAAGGAGGGGAGGAAAGATGGTAAGTAGAACACCCTCGTATTCTGCTCAATAAAAGTTGCGGGCTAAAGAGGAAGCGTTTTTTTATTTCTCGGGGTGTTTGTAATTTTATCTTCAAGGAAATTTATCGGTTTGTCTAATAGAAACTAAACGAAACTGAGGGACAGTGCAAAGAAATCCATTCCGGGGAAGTGGAAGGAAAGCATTACGGGATATGAAGTCAAATAAATTGAAAAGAACAATATATACTTTTTCTGTTTTATGGCTTAAAAGCTCTCAAAGTTCGGATTACTTTCAGAATATCCTTGGAAAGAGTTTATTTGTTTCAGTCACAATGAAATAATCTGCTAGAAGTAACTGTGATTTCGCTAAAAATTCCCATAAAAGAAGCAATAATCTACGTTTACAGTACTGGGAAGTTTAGTTTAATTGAAATAACAATCCATTTTGAAACAACACAAGGCAGATTCGAGGTCGAATCTTCTAATTTTGAACCACAGCCTGAAATGAATGATCAGAAAACACTTAAACAACAAAGCACCCTTTCTACTAACTTCCGAACTACATCCGCAGGAGAATGATTTGACTTCCATCAGCACGAAATACGTATTCATGTTAGGTGGTCTTTAAAACTAGTGTCGAAAATGTGGTTGCCCCACAAAGAAAAGAGGATTCTCCCCAAAATAACCGCCTCAGAACTACAAAAAAGATTTGTACAATGGGGCCTAGTTTAGTGCTTTTAAATGAAATCTCAACATAAACTTGAACTTGAATATAAACAGTGAGGGATATAGCGACAAAGGCTGTTATCTTATAGGAGCAAATAATTTACAGTAAATGGATATAAAAATACTTGAGGGCTTGAATAAAGATGATTAGATGATGTTTGTTTGATACAAAAGAAATGTTCGGCTGTTCGATGTTGAGTGTTTTATAAAGCGCTTCTCTGTAGACTGTATATTTTGAACATTTTAACAAGATGTGGGAAATGCCGTTGTCTTCGGTGCATTTGATGGACAAGGGGTTGTCTGAGAGATTGAAGACTTAGAGTAATGATCATTTTACAAATTACCCGTGCAATAAGTTTATCTTGAACCCTCCTCTAATCCAATTGGTGATTGTGCCGATGTCTGACAAATCCCCGATCAAAGCTGAATATTTGCTCCTGTGATAATCATTTGGAGCTATTTGGATAGTGTTCTTTCTCAGATTGGAGATCATATATTAATATACTTAAGAGTGGTAGATATATTTAAACAAAATAGGATTTTAGACATGCTTTGACGAGGCTCTTCAAGCAGGAATATGTGCTACGTATTAGGATCTACTAAAAGCATTAGGTAAAAATCTATGAAAAAATTTAATTATTTTTTGAAAAATAAATCTATTCTAATTCTTCAAATTTAATACATCACAATGCATAAGCTATACAACTTTACAACACTTTCATTCAGAATGCGTAAATATAAGGAACATTTACATTCTTACAGACCACATGAGTTTCATAATTACATTACGCAACTGTAACTTCTTATGTGAAAATTTCATGCTCATCATTTTTGCATTTCTTAAATCAAGAAAATTTCATTTCATCACGTGTGTGCAAATATAATCGCATTTCCCCTCCAGCAAAACAAAGCGTGAATTATTAACGAATTTCCACCAATATTATGCTTTCCAATTTCTTCGATAATAGTTTGCTCATGCTTTCACAAATTCATCATCTCGCATTCATAGACCACCACTACTATCAATAACAACCCCCCCCTCCCCCAATTATGGGTCACTTTTCATGAAAAATCTGTAGAAAGGAATTCGACAAACAGGTGAACATGAATATCTTTTTCACTGTAATTTTCGCTATTCGACGATTTTTACGAAATTACAAATAAATGATAATTTTGAATAATGAAAAGTTAGAATTTCACAACTGACACAACATCACATCCCAATTGAATTCCGATTGTGCACATATTCCTCTAGAACTTGATGTTATAGAAAAACATGATACACGACTCATGTTTCATTATTTATATTTCTCCATAACATCAGGTTCTTCATACTCATGTTCATTATGATTTTCCTGAAATCTTTTCAGTTAATGCTATGTCAAACAATTTACTTACAAAATCCATAATTTTTCGTTTTGAAAATGAATAGTTTTCAATACGCTTGAGAATACTGTGTACAATGAATTTCTTTTAAATGAAATTATACTTAAATATGGAATTTTTTTTAAAATCCCAAATTTCTTATGCATCCTTTCGCAAATATCTGCTGAAAGTTGAAAAAAAAAAATCTTTTTCTGATTACATGAACCGAATTATGACAATTCGAATCATTTGTAGCAATTATATGTTCATCATTAATTTCTATTGGTTGATTGAGACAATGGTCACTTTTCAATGAAAAATCTGTAAAAAGAATACTTCATAAATAAGTTTTGATAAATGAGTCACACTTATCATCCGCATCACGACGTTCATCTCTGTCAATATTTTTGAATAAACTTATGCGCAATTTGCACATAATGTTTTTCGAATCCTGTCGACTAAATAATATGTAATGCAATTTTGGTTGAAGCAGAGTGCAGGTTTGAAGACATAGACGAGATTTTGTATTTTTAATTTCATTTTACTCCCTATTTAATATCCATCTCGGGAAAACAATTTATTTACAAGCAGACGCAACGCGGCACCAAAGCAGAAGTAAGAAAGAAGGCAAAAAAGGCCAAACAAATCATTACTAGTCTTATATAACATGAGATTTCCGGCCACGTGTCTATTTAATACACGTGGTGGCCTTTGACACCTTTTCAAGGGCACCGAGGGTATCACTTTCATTTGAGACGTAGATTGATTGCGCAGTAATTTTTACACAGCTGCATACGTGGAATGAGATCAGAAAATAAGAGAATGGACTTACTATTACTAAATTAAAATAGAATTTTGGAAATTAATTTGGATTAAATTAACCCTTAACTAGAGACGTGCGGTCTGTGAGACCTCTAGCGATGAATTTTTGGTCACCCCTATTCTATTTTTTGCTCAATTGAATGGATTGACCCTGTAGCTTCCTGTTTTGTGACCTTAAATACAAGTTCACTTTTTTAACCAATTTCAGGGGATGTTTTTTTAAATAATTCAGTTATTTGTGTAAGAGCGGTCCCTAAGACCGCACCTCCGTTTTAGTGTCCCAGTGATAAACAAGGCTTAGCAGATGGCGCTAAAACGTGGGCCCCGAAATATCATCCAATTTACTGATCCTATTATGAAGGAGTGCTCCAGACACTTTTAAATGAAACAGAAAATGATTTTAGTGATAAGGATAATTGTACAGAAGAGTTTTTCGATGAAAGTTCGCATTGAACTAATTCTGATATGTATGCTCAAACATAATTAATATTTCTAATGATAATGTATTTTGAAATATATTAATATAACAAGATATATATATATATATATATATATATATATATATATATATAATTTATTGGTTGATTTTTATACTAGTTCTTAGGCTGTATGTTTAAAATGCCCTAGAAAACCGTGCTATGAAAGTCATACAAGCCGATAAAAAAAAGGTCAATTTTACCCATTGTCAATTTTTTTATTTTTCATATAATTCATGAATTTTACATTACATTATCTTCTATATACCTTCATATACATAAAATAAAATATAATTTAAAATGTAAAAAGTAATATGTTTTTTCAAGAATATTATTTATTGAAACATGCAATTTGAGAAGAAATTGTATGTTCCAATGCATTTACTTTTTTCAATAATAATATATTTTGAAACATTTCTAAAACATATTTATATATCAAGAAAAATGTCTGCAAAATATATTGGCAGTTTCTCATTCTAAAAAAAATGACACAATCAAAATTTCAATTCTGAGAGAGTTGATTTGAACACGGGTTCTTCCTTCAATGGAAGGCTGCGAAGAAAACGTGTTTAAATCAAAAGCTGTGAAACGAAAACCAGAAGAAGGGCTCTCCCCAAAACTCTCTCGAATCGCACAAGAGGACGCGGCATTGGCGCACAATCTTGTCATCCTTGGCGAATGATAGGGCGATTCATCCCTGGCATGCGTTAATGGTATCCAAATACTGTGCTTTAAACACGTTTATGCTCAACATATTGAAAAAAATTTGACAGAAAACTGCACTTGTAGTCATAAAATCCCATACCAAATGTGATATATTTAAGCAAGTGTGTTTTTGAAGGATCGCGTTGGCATGCTTCTGAAAGCATAGACCGACACGACAGACAGTCCATCCGTAGTTGGATTCGGCTCAACATTTGACAGGTGTCTATAATATAGATGTTAAATCTGTGTACTAAATTTTATCCATCTAGCTCTCTTCCTTTTATTAACGTTTTAATTTATATTCGAACAGCTGGACAGACGGAGTTACTCTGAACAGATTTTACTTAAAATTGGATTGAAATAGGCTTCATGGGTGTAAAGCCCAATAGATTACATTCCCAATAGATTACATTCTATAAATGATCAAGATAAATTATTTCAAGGCAAATGTGGAATTTTTTTCTTTTTTATCTGAGCGAAATTTTCAGAATTCTCCTTAAATATGTGCTATATTAAAGGAAATAACTAACAAAATTTTATTTTTTCTGTCTGTATTACTTTTTGAAAAACTCGACTTTGTTATTAAAAAAAAAAGTCGTCTATAATGCTTATAAGAGTTTTTTTAACAGTCAGAATTCGAGAATCGAAAGATTTTTTATTCTAAAAGTGTTATTCTTTGTTTTCAAATGGTATAATAATAACCCTTGAGCTGAGAATTTTTTTGAACTATTCGTTAAACGCCACATCGTATTTTAGGCATTTATTATTATTTTTTTTTCATACATAAAGTGGACATGGGAAATCAAAAGCAATGCAGTGTTTTGATTCATTTTTACGATTTTAAAAATACGACGAATGACTCGGATATGTTACGGTACGTAAGGAAGTACATTTCTCAAAACAAATTACAAATCATTCAATACAAAGAATAATATGATTTTACTGACTCATATCTAACATTCCCAAAGTAGGAGATGTCGCATCATTCGACAGAAAAAACTGAACATTCAAAGGGTTGATGAGGATGAACGAATGATCAAAGGGTTTGATAAAAATTATTTGAAATAAGGAATATGCAGTGAAGTTGCTCAAAAACAAATGAACATTCAACTTATAATAATAATATTACCTTTTGTTTAACTCTTGTAATGAAATATACAATACATTTAATTATATTATTATAGAATTTCTCCAATTCGTTATTTATTTTAGTCCTGCAGATAAGATGAAAAGAAGTCTAAGTGAGAAAATGTTAAGAACATAAAAAGATTCTGGAGAACTGAATCACAGAAGAAGAAAGAAGGAGATTTGTTTCGAGAAGGCCGTCACTTGTTACTGGGAGAGTTCATTAGAAGCGGCGCACAGAATTTAGCGGACAACTTCCCTGGCGAGTCCGAAGACGGGAGAATGGAATGGGATTGTCTTGTTCCTCCCAGAAGGACATGTCTTGACATTTTCAAATCTTGTCACTTCTCGTGGAGGAGGAAATATTGAATAGCTCCCTCCCTCAAATCCCATTCAAGGTGAAAGGAGAACTTCAACGTTTGTTCACACCTCTTCCTCATATCCAAAGAACAGAGGAAGTATTGTTATGGCCAGACACTCGAGTTCGAGATTTTGACGAATCGCCCCGTTACAGAATTTCCCGAGTCCGAAAAGTGTGTTTATGGTATAATAAATGTCTGTGCTCTCCGTCTGCTTATATCATAAAGATAACTCGGAAACGTTTTAATGAAATTCGGGGTATGGCCTTTTGTAGATGTCGAATTTTCAAGAAACTCCCTTGAGAGGGATTCCGTCAGTTCATGTGATAATTATAAAACGAAAGACAGTCAAATGGATAAAATTTGGTACCCAGATTCAACACCTCTAACGTAGTTGTCCATCCATCGTCTGTCAGACAGAAGCACGTAAAGGCGATCATTCAATGACGCACTTACTTAAACACATCAAATTTGGTATGGAATTTCGTGACTACAAGTGCAGTTTGTGTAGGATGCCAAAAGCGCACATTCTCTTTCCGGATACTGTTATCTCCAAGCATCATACGAAGCATTTTATAAAAATGCTAAATCCACGCCAAAGATTAATATTTCTCAATTAACTTTAAAATTTTTATTCCAATCGGTAGAGAAAAACGTGTCTAAAACGAATTCAGTTTTTTCAATAATATTAACTCATGACAGGGATTAATCACCGTATAATTCTCCAAGGTTGACACGGTAAATGAAGGCAAGATGCTATTTCCCGCTAAAAGTTAATATATCGTAGCTATTGTACGTCTGTGCCATGTAAGGCGTCTTCTGGTATGATACATTTATTCGAGAATACGTGAGAAAATTTGGGGGAGACCACTCCAGCTGGTTCTGCACGATCGACTGCCTTTCCACGTGATTTCAGCTTTGTGGTGGCATATGATTTATTATAAGTTGTAACTCTTTACTAAGCAGTTTCATAAAATAAGGCAAACCATCTCAACATGAAGCGCAAACTGCATCATTCTATTGGATACTGAGATACCAAATTTAATAAGAAATAATGAAAGGTAGTCGAAATTTTAATGTTGCTTTTCAATAGCGAAGTATATTAGCGCACAAAAAGCTTTTTTACATTATTTTCAAAATCACATAAATGAGCGGTATAATCCCAGGTCGATATTTAGGAATAAAAGTTAAAATTTAAAGAATGTTTGAATCCCTTGAAACATGAATTTATTTTGCCTATTCATTAAATGATATGTTTTCCTTGGAACAGCTTCTTTCTTAAATCCTTAAAACTGTGACTCCAAGACATTTATGTTTTTTTTATGAACCGTTGCTTTGCTTTAATGACAGATTTAATCATCCAAAATTCTGTCATTTTATATGCAAGTCATACATATCCTTATACGGGAAGAAATGAAGGCATTATTTTAAGCACTGAGTAAAATATTTCGACTGAATTTTGACCAGAGCCATAAAAACAACAACAACAAAAAGTTTGTATATATTATAAGAAGTATTTATCTTAACTGAACGCTGAAAAAATGTTCTATTTAAAAATTTGAAACTTCGTACCAAAACAATGACAGTTTTAATATTTAAACAATCCTTTTATTCTTAAAGTATGCAGTAATTTCCCCCCTACTTTTGATGAATGTATATGACATTTGAATGATAATCTTACGCTCAAATTTCCAAACTGATATAATACGGGAATATTTTACATGTCCCATTGAATTAATATGCAACAGAAAGCACGAAGTCATAGGTTTTAACTTAGGCGAAAAAATGAGACACAAAGTTTCTGAACTCTCTTATAATGAAGCATATCTGTGGCGGCAGATACAATAATCGTCAGCGCCTTCTACTAAGTGATTCCTGCGCCTGCCTGTGAAGCAATGTGTGCCTTATATAAAGTAAGTCATAGATTATTGTGGTTTTCGTCCTATGCTCCTTTTTAGGAACTGTTGTCCTTTTTTTTTTTTTAGAATTTGAATTTTAGTTTCAACTAAATAACTAAACTAAAATAATATTAAATAAATTATTTTCGTTAGCTTGTATCTTTGAGTTCATCGGCAATGATTGAAAGATATGCTAGTACAGTCAATCAATATCAGGACTACATATCTTTATACTACAGATATGCAAATATATTTTTAATTTTTAAAAGACAGAAAAAAAATCAGTATTTCCAGTAGAAGGAGGAAATTCATTAATTGTGTATTTTTGTAATAAATGACCATATAATATTTTTTTATTTCATCCTCATTCGGAATAATATCAGAATTTGTTTCAAAGATTCAAATTTTACACTTGAATCAGTGCTTTTAAAAGAGTTATCCTTCGATAATTTTCAAAAGGTTCCATCAGTTCGAAATACTGAAATGTCACTAAAAGTAGATTTTGCAAGATTACAATAGAAAAGGTGCTTTCAACTTTGTATTGTACTGCATTCTTTTACTATTCTAAGATACTTTGTTTTCTTCTTTTTCGAATACAAAAGGTATTCTATCAGGCTCATTGGAAAAGAAGGCACTGCTCAAATACGAAGTCTGGTTCCAAATCAATATTCAACCGAGCAGGACTGCTTGAGTTGAGTTATCGTACTCTTTTTGCAAAAGATAACTAGGTATGTTGAGAATTGTTATAGGAGATGCAAAAGAATAATGTTTGTTTTTAAGAAATTCACTTGTGAAACAATATAAACGTTATTCATAGTTTTCAAAAATAAGCCTTATTAAAATCCAAATAATAAATCAATTTTTAATAATAATTTTCATTAATTAAAAATAAATATAAATGAAATTTTAAATCAATATTAATATATTTCCATGACTTAGTTTAATCCATAACTGGAGACGGGAGTCAAAATGACTCCGCGCTGTTCATCAGCTCCGATTATCACGTGATACTTTGTCTTTGAATACAATCATCTCCTCAGTACCTTCAAGTTGTCCTTTCAACAGTATTTTGGCAAAAGTCTAAATATGAACACATGCTTATAACCGAGTTATTCCTTTTCAAAGTTTTTGTTGCTGTTTAATGAGTCATTGACTCAATGTCTCTGAAACTGTTTTTAATTTGAATAATGCAAAAACAAGTATTCTGAAAAAATTATATTAAAATATTGCATTCTTCTTTTTTGTTTGTTAAATTCTGGAAGTTATTCACATTAGTGTCATTCCGCAATATCTAACCGAAGTAAATACTCATTGAAAGATTGTTCAGGTTTTCCTTATAACATCTTTACAAAATTTAATATTATAACATTTAACATTTTTGATATTTTTGGTGATTTCCAGATTATATTGTGTTTCCAAAATAAATACCAATGCTGTTTACAAAAGACAAAAATAAACACGGAGTCTTTTTTACTCCCTGTCTCTGGCCGGGCGAGGAAATTTATATCGCCAGTTACGGGTTGAATTCAATGCTCTTCTAATTTATGCATAAATACAGAGCATTTTATCTTGTAAACTCCTTTCATTAACTTATTTATTACATATCAACCCTTTTAGTTCGGTTTGCTTCGTGTGAATCATTTCTAGTTAAAATGTAGTGGAACATTAATGTTTTTAATCAAAATATCCCCCTTTTGGCCTTCTCTTGCCATTTTAGTTTTTTTAATATTAAATACTAAAATGTTAAGGTCCGCTGATATAAGACATTTCTTTCAAATACATTCCGAAACCAAATGAAGCGAAAGAGCACAAAATTTATTTAAAGATATTTTATGAATAAACTTTTATTTCATCCTATTTTCAAGTGAAATGCTTCACCAAATGCGCTCGTAACTAGGAAACTTTCTGAAAACAACTTCGACGAAAGTAACGGATGATTAGAAAACCCAAACAAAAATGAAATCAAATCTTCCAAAATTCCACAAACGCATTTCCAGATTCTTTTAGTTGGTTGTTGCGAAATCACAAAGACAGAGGCCAAAGTACGCGTGTATATCACAAGAGGTATAAAAGGCCATTCCTTTTGTGCTGTTTGGCGAAGCCTCATTACCGTCCGACACAGAAAATAAACTCACTTGAAGAATTAGCGTAGAGTTTTTAATAAATCTAATGACGGTGCATTAACTCCAGAGGAACAATTGTATTCTTACAAAAGGGGGGAACGACTGAAGAATTCATGGAAAGGAATCTTTTCTCTTAGAACAGAGCAAATAAGAACGAGGATGAATATTTTCTCTTAACCGAATAGTTCTTAAAAGAATCCTCGTTGAAAGAACGTAGGACTGTTTCTCCTACAACTGCGAAAGGGAGCTTTCTCCAAGACATTAACTTTCATTCAGCAAAATTTTTTCGTTTTTCTCTTTTAACTTTGAAAATCAATTACTTCGCGATATGATGCTTTTAAGAAGAAGGGCTTTTTGGAAATCATTGTTACAATTCATTCTTTCGAACGAGGATTTATTTACGTTATGAGCAAAAAGTTTGTTAGCAACGTCTTTGAAATGCATTTTAATGGAGAATTAATAATGCAGTGCACGAATCTGTGGAATAAGATGAGGGAGAAATACAAAATGGAATATTAAAGAAAGGAAAAAAATGGCACAATAAGAAATGCGAAATCTATGAAGAGAGTTTTCTGAAGAAAACTTCATGACCAAGAGAAAAATGTAACATTTCAAAATTTACTTCAAATAATTTTGAAAAAATAAATTGTGCTCATGAAAACCATTTGTTTACACAACAACACGATTTTAATTTTAACAAATGAAAACTACCCGAATCGAATAAAAGTTTAAGCCAAAGACAAATTTTCAAACAGCTAAGCAAAAATCAAAACCATGTTTTAAATACAAATTTGCATAACAAAAGTAATCAAATACTTCGAAAGACGCTAAACGGATTCTATTCAAACATGCTGAATATTTAAGAGGAATTTCTCAACCAAAGCTGAAGGATAATGAATAACGGGCTTAATTTTTATTTCAAGAACTCTAAATGATGTTATTAGACATTCAGTGTAGTCAAATGTCTTGTCTTATCTCTTAAATTATTTTATAGAAAAGACAAATTCAGTCAGAAATTAATTGCAAATTCAACATCATTAACTCTTTATGCCTAACAATTAATGGCATGTAAAGGTTTGCTATATCTTGAATAAATTTTTTATGAAGGTATGTGCCAGATTTTATGAATATTTTTTTAGTATATTATTTAGGTGGTCTGGATACAATGAGATAAGTGATTATTAAAAAAAACCCAATTACTTATGAAAGATATTAGACAACAATAAGAATGTAACATTTTAGACACTCAAAAAGTAGTTTGCCTTGCGAATTTTATCACATTTTAATAAGATGTGTCTATCTTAATCTTTTGCATGGTTGACTTACGTATTAAATTACACACTTAAATTTTTAAACCGATAATGAAGCAAAAGTAGTCATTAACTTAAAGGGCAAAAATCGATTGAACCCGTTTAAGACGTTTTTTTTTTTCCGTTTGATACAGAATGGAATAAAAAATATACAAATACGATATAATATCCTATAAGGAGTTTAAATAAATCTGTATGTTAAAGAATTTCATCAAGTATTTTAATTTAAAAAAAACAGGAAATCACGAATCAAACAAAATAAACATTTTTAAAAATATGAAAATCTCTACACGAAATATCGATTCTCGCTTATTATATTAAATATTTTCATCTAAGATATGAGCAGGAAAATCAAAAATTCCACTTAATTAATGATACCTGAAGATACAGATTGGATTTAAGCGCTAACTATATAAATCAGGATTCTTTTAATATTGTATAAAACTATCTTTTCTGCGACAGTATCCACCAAACCTATCAGAACTCTTCAACTGATTGCAACAAAGGTAGAAGCAGCGTCTCTCTGACAGTCATAAGCAGTTTTTCGCTTAAGGTTTCAATATGATGTTCCATAACCCTGTTCAGTCCTGCTACTGCCAGGCGTTAACCGACCGAAAATCTCCAAGATAGAAAAAAAAAAAAGTATCCACCAGAAGCGCAAGCCGCTAATCTCGAGGTCCGCTTAAAGCCTGCAGTAGTTTCCAGGTGAAATACAGCTGGGAACCGAAAACAAGGCCTCCGTCCATTACGATCCAGGCTCTAAATTATCGTTATCTCTGGCATTATCGGGGCTTTGCGGTAACTGTTATGGCTGTACTTCGCTTCGACTTTCAGCTGCTGCGTCAATTTTATAGAGACCAAGTTTACACTTTTTTTTGCCTTCTTCTTCTCCCCCTTGTCATTTCGTCAGAGGTCGTTTTCTTGCAAACCGTGACCATAAAGGTCTTAGATGCGTCATTAAGTCCCCGAGGGTATATGACCAGCCAGCGTATGGAACGCGATGGCTAGGAGTAATCGGCTTTCATTTTCTTTTGGCCAAAAAGTAGAGGACGAGGTTTGTGGCCCAACATTTTCATCGCCCTTCCCCCTGGGACATGAATCCTCTTAACTTGTTGGTCTCGAAATGGTCATGTCTGAAAAAGTAAAGAAACTATCGACATTGTAGAACCACTTGTAGTTTGGTATCGCACATTGCCTAAAAACTGCGGGAGTCGCCATTTGATAAGAACAATTTACATACATATGCACATATAGTTGTATTTTTCTATATTTATATCACATCTGCGGCTTAAATTTCCTTTTCGATCAAATAAAAATAATGATTTCGAAACTATCAAACAATATAATTGTGATTCCAAAATTGCATTTCCGAAGAATTCGAAAAGCTTTCATTAGACTAGCATAAAAGGTCAATACTCTAGTTAAATAAGAAAAAATGATTGAAAATCTAAGTTAATTTTTTCTTAACCTCCAAATACAGAAAATCAAAGTGGGTTAATATTTAAAATTTGCCGTTTCTGCATTTCTAAAATTACTTCAATGAACGTCTTTTTTTTTGTTTGTTTGTTTGTTTTGTTCAAGAAATGACTTCGCAACATCCAGAATAGTTTTTGAGATACCAGAATCCAGAAAAATCAAGGGAAGATATAATAACAATTCGCACTTAAATTTTCCCCGTGTAAAATTGCAATTTAACATATACTTTTGAAGAATTTTAGTTAATAATTATTAATTACCAAAATAAGAAATCCTTTCACTATTCTATCAATACTCTCTTCTTGACAGCTAAATAATTTGCAAACATGAGAATTCACAGACCAAGAAATAAGATTTAAAAAATGACCTATTAATTAAAGTTTTACAAAAAGAAATTTAATATACTTGATAAAGAAGCAAACGAAGATGCCTTAGTGAACTGGGTTTTTATTACTGGTTTTGAATAAACTGCTGTCAGAATTTTGGTGATACAAACATTGTGTTACGTGATCTCAAACAGAGAAAAAATGCACTGATTTTCTTGTTTCAAATAAAGATGGTATTCATCCTTGATTACAAGTGTTGAGTGCTGTCAAATTTTTCAAGGCACATTTGAAATCTTGACCCTCTTTTTGCCTTGACCTATCGCAAGAGAAGGATTGATTCATACTTAAACTTTAACCTCTTTTCTTGGCAGAATGACGAACTTGTAGTGCCAAACTAAGATTAAAAACTCATCGATATAAGCTATCAGTAGTCATTTCATTTATAATTAAATGTGATTTTTCTAATAAAACAAACAAGGAAAAAAGAAAGAAAATTATTTTCAATGACCCAATGAAGAACCACCCATTAAGTCATTATATTATTATCACACATCATATTAGAAGATAATTAAATATAATTCTTTGGAATCCATAAAAATAAAGACGAAATTTTATTTCAAGACTCTTTCCAGACAAACAATTAGAGTTTTATGCTTTATTTATTCAACGGCGTAACTTTCATTATCAGTACTAACTTCACAAAGCATCATACCGCAGCTTTAAATACTCAGATGATTTTCCCAGTATTATATACAAATTTGAAATAATTTAGGTTTTTTGTGTTTATGCTTCGATATGAATGAACATAAAGTTGGATTCATAATTTTAAGCTGTAATGAGATGGAAAGGTTGTCATTTGAGTTTATATCGATTCTCCGAATTTCCACAAGTGGCAGTTTTATTGATTTAATTATTAATTCCGAACCTCGAATTCTCTGATAGCTACCTTAATATCAGGTTGCAGATTGAATGCTAACTTTTATGACAGAAAATGTACGCCATTCTGAAAAGAAAACCAGCGCTCTTATGAAGAAAAAAAATATTATTTGCAAATCAACAAAACAAATTTTACAACATCTAACTTGCAACTTTATAATTTTTTATTAATTAGATAGTAATGCTCATTAAACTTATAGACAACAGTTATGATTTTTCTAGATGTCATAGCGATACATAACATATTAGTTTAAAAAAAACCGCTGTCATGCAAAGTTTCATTTGATTTCTATTCAGAATTTTCTTTTCGGTTACCATTCTAGAGAATATAATTTAATGAAGAAATTTCCAAGTTCCTTCATTTTCACCAAACATTTTTCACAAGGCCGAAAACAATAGCAGTCAATCGATAGTTTAAAAAAAGGATATCTAGTTATTTTTAAAAATTAAAATGCATGGAAACTGCTCTGTTATAAAACAAATTTCTAATCAAGATCTTATCTAATTATAAATTAATAATTCTAATTCAAATAATTTTAATTTTTTTACTTGGGAAAAAAAAATGTTTTCCTTCAGAGAAAATAATCAATTCATTCCTGTAGCTACAGGAATTGTTAAGAAAGGCGGAATTCTGAGAAATATCAAGGCTGAAAAAAGGAAATACTCGAATAATTCTCACACACAAATGAATATCAATCTTAGGAGAGTTATGAAAATAACTTTACACCCAGAAAAGTGGGAAAAAATCCCAATTCCCCTAAAACGATTTAAAAGACTTAAATTTTTTTTTTTATTATTATTATTATTTTATTTTGTGTAAGAGAAACAGCATTATTTTTCATTTCACTATTGGAAGAAAAAAAAAAAAAAAAAACTCAGCGGGTTTTTTACCCCCTTAACATTTTCATATACCTATAAAACGCGTTTTGTGTTTAGTTTTTTAGTGTAGTGAAAAAGACCAAACATGCATTTTGAAGTTATTTTCTTTAATAAATTGCATTCAAAACTTGATGCAGATGCAGGAGAATACATGATATATTATTTATCTAATCTAATAAGTTTTTCAACAATTAAGCTCACAGACAGTCAACCCACCTCATCCAAAACCTAACAGTGATCTACGATTATGGTAATAACAAATTTCATTCAGTTGGGTTGGGTGATTTTCAGTCATGATGCTCACGAGCGGAAAATGTTCCAAATTGGACGAACGAATTTCCTGCAACATTTGCGAACGAATTTCCTGCAACATTCCACACTTTGATAAGCATATCAGTTACAAACTCAGTAGTTCATCTGATTTATCAATAACCAATTGTTTTTAAGTCATCAAATTCAGAAATCGACAACCAACCCAAAACTCCTTTTTTCGGATTCACAGAAGTTTACGACGTGGAGATTTCTCAAAATTTAACTTTTTCAACAATTTGGATATACTTTTTTTCTATATAAGAGAATGCAAATTAATAAAATATACAATTACTAATGCACTAAAGAGGGAGAATTGTTGTAAAAGTTTATCATTTTTTACTTTGATACTTTGGTTAAGAATTCGTTATTTAAAACCTTATGGATCCTTGAAGTAAGGTTTTTTTTAAAAAAAATTCACTGTAACGTGTTATTACTAGTATAAAATCAAAATTTAATCGAATCGATAATTAAATCTTGAAAATATCTAAATAATCTCATCGATAACCCATAAATGTATAAAATTGCAAAACTCGAGCGCAAAAGGAATTGCGTGAACAAGAATTCCTTAATAAAAAAAAAACGTATGAAAAGGACAAATTAGTGTAGATATGAGCAAATAAAAAAAATCGATACAATGTTTGTATAGCAGTCGTTCGTTCTGATCGCTAAGCACTACTAAAATATACGGACCAAATTCTAATGCAGAGAAGTCAGAGGAAAATTTTTGCAAGCTCCACTTCCCTACAAGATCGGACATCTTCCATCAAACTGTCATCCACGGGCGGCATCATTTGTGGGTTGGTAACAGCAGTCCGTTCATGTCTTCGTCAGAATGAAAAGCGAACGGAAAGAGCGACTCGGCCATCAAGGGAAGGCGGAAGACGGCCTTCTAGAACACTGTCTCGTTCTCTTACAAAAGAAAATTCGATTACATTATCGTAAACCGGAGACGTTCCATTGAACATCCAGGCCGACTGATGCAGCGTGTCTTTCTTACAAAGCAGTGCAATGCCATCTTCATCCAGCAGACACTGAATGCAGGCCTGAGGAAAAATGCACGGCATCAGCATTCAGTGCACTTCAGGACACTGGGCGTGACTCAGAGGGAAATGACTAGAGATTTATCATAAAATTATAACTGATCTGGTATTTTTCATAGGTTAAAATAATCCATGATTGAATTGCAGATTTGGTATTTTACTTTGAAAGTACGCAAGTGGAAATCGTCAAAAGAACGGAGTGTCGTATAAATTACCCATCTAACTAGTAAGACGATACATTTGCCCATGACTAGCAAGTTTATTAAAGGAAATGCATTTCTCTAGTCTTTGTCTGATTACAGCACTTGTAAGAGATCCGGATATAGTTTTAATGTATTAAAAAGCAATTGATTTATTTGAGCAAAAGAATATGATTTATTGTACGTGAATAGAAACTGTTTAAAACAGTAATAATTGATAAAAACACATTCCAGCAAAATAAATATTCTTTATAGTTTGCACGTGCTATTTATTTACAGCTCAGCAGTAACGGTAAGTACTTTTAATCAGGATTTTAAAAAATAAAAGTAAAGCTATTCTTTTAAAATGAAATTACCAAGCGTTCTTAATATTTCTTCATAAATAAGTTCAAATAAATCTTTATCTCTTCAACTGTACGAAGACCACGTCATTCTTAAAACAAAATTTCATCTAGATAAAAGAATTTTGTTTGCCGACCTACACATTATTTTGTTAAAGTTTCAATCGACAACGGGAGAACATATTTTAATTGCGCATACGCAACGGAAAAACTGATATTCCTGATGGAAAATATTTCACTTACAGATGTTCCACTGAAATTTTATATTTATTAAAAAATAAATAACTCGAAAACTCAAAATTGCCTTAAATAATAAGAGAGAAATAAAATGAACTTTCTTTTTTTACTGCAGTTAAAAAACCTTATTTTTTTTTCTCTTTTTTTTAAAAAAAAGTTGCATAGTGCATGGCCTGATTCCAATCGTGCGCTTGTTTTTTTTCATTCGAACTTTTTAAAATCCAGCCTCTGAATTACGCATAGAAATGGAGCTGATTCGTCTTGCTGTCCAAATCGTCGTCCCTTCGGCCCCACCCACTTTCCGAACTTTATATACAGTGAAAGCGATATTCCTGTCCCCAGCAATTCCACAAATCGAGCAGAATCTGAATTGCAGATGAACGTCTATTTTGTTCCCCTCCATCTTACATCCTCGGAGGATGGTAAATTTCTTTCTTCAAAATTTAATTCAGTAGTCACTCTCGGAACATCCGGTGAATATATATTCTCATGTGACTTTTTTCCCCGAGTTCGAGAGGACGCCTGGAAATTAAAGTTTCGAGGAGTTCGCCCGGTTTCTTTCGTCTAAGTGCTAAAGGCTCAGAAATGAAATGAAGGATTTTTTTTATATTGATAAAATTTTGATTTTCCGTGTTTGTTTCCAACTCGTTTCCTGAGCATTTCATGGTGTACATGCCTGAGAACAGCTTGAAGTAATTGGCATTGAAGATAAAACAAATAAAGGGACGTTCTTGATATGACAGCGAGTGATCTTGTGCATGTTAGCATGACCTGGTGGAGGGACATGAAACCCTGAAAGAAAGATATAGGCTCTATATTTTGAATGCATTGAAATCTGACAACGACCCTGAGAATTCATCAAGTTAACTGCTTTCATCTATTGTCTCAGCAACTGGATGGAATGAATGATTAATCGAAGACTCGCATATTATTTGGAGGTCCTAAATTTTTACACCCATTCCAGAATGATTTTCGAAAAGGACTGCTGGCTCTTGAAGGAGACATTAGACCGTATTTCTATGATCCCTTTCGGTCCAAATCAAAGTGCTCATCACATCCGAGTGACCAGTATAACCGAAATGCCATAAAAATAATTCAATTTCGCAAGAATTAAAAAAAGCTAAGAAAAAAACAGACCGTAAGACGTAATTCGTATTATTCATCCATTTTAACTAGTAAATTCGATACTATGTGCAAAAATTAAAAAAGAAAAAACATTAATATTTCACTTTTTAAGTTTTCTTAAAAAAGTTATTGATACTAAAAATGTTTTTGGTTATCAAACATTCGTTGTATAAATAATTCATTTGAATAGTTCCCCAGATTATTGGAATGATCTTCCTAAAGTCTTCAGTCTTCTGGTAAAGGAATGGTGCACTCGTCAGCCATTTTCTCGCTCATGGAAAAAATCACTTCTTCAACGCTTGCTTTAAGTCTTCCTCCTTCCCACATTCCTTTGTTTACATGTATAATGTTATTATTCAGAACTACAAATGTAGTATCACTCTTATATTTCGGCATTAATATATGGTGAATTTTCAACATACTCGCAGCCTGTTTCTGACTTAGTCCGAGACGTTGATCATACTCTTTCGCACTTTGTTTCCGTGCTCAACACGCAAAATATGCTCATCGGAATATTGACAATGTTCTTTATTCACTGAATGGAAGGGGAAAAGAACACTCAGAAGGTGAAGGGAGAAGGCTTGTTTAGTGAAGATAACGATTGAGAGAAAATCTAGATTACTTTTAAACCTTTGATCTGACGTGTAGACGAAAGATTCTATTGTATCCACAACGCGAAGCGCTGTTACCACCATCAGTGATGGTAAGTTCTGGGTTGGCAGATTCGTTGGAGTGAATGAAAGCTTGAGTGGGAACTTGGTTCGATGTTGGAGTGTATGTAGTCTTGGGTCTTTGGTAGGATGCAGATCCAATCCGGGTGGATCTTCCATAGGAGGAGAGAGGCTTCTAAGATGTGATGTGTTTTTTTTTCTCCGGAGATGCTTCTTGCCTTAGTGTGGGGAGGTGTGCAGGGGGTTGGGGTATTGTCTTTATGTTTTTGACCATTGAAAGATAATGGTATGGCTTATGAGGAACTTTGATTGCGCTATTGCGATAGATGAGGGGAATTTTATGATTGAACTTTTAATTTAATATTAATGGGGTCGAGAGGAGAAGGTGGATTTGAGAGTATTAGCATTAGTTAAAATTACATTACATTATAGAAGGATCTCCAGCCGGTTTACATTTTTCTATTCGAACATCGAAATTAATTAGTACAAGCAGAATGCTGATCATTAGAACCTGCGGATCTTGCATGTATTTAAGTGTGGGACATTCGTTTTAAGCTATTTCTATCGATCGATTAATAATTACATCGATTACAACCGATATCATTATATCTGAGATCCTTAGAGACGGCAGCTGCTATATAATTATTGTACAGTGATGACAGAACTTTCTAATTGCTTAGCTATACTTCAAATAGCAAAACTGTCATGTTGGTGAAAAGAATGGGCGAAAATCGTCCAGGCTCAGGGTTTTGTCAAAGTGCGATTTTGCAATATCTCTCCAAACGGTGAATTGAAAAGTTGAGATTCATTGACGATTCATCGAAGAGTCACGAAGTTCATAAGAAACAAAAACTTTCAAAATTAGTCCAGGGATGCCCCCTATCGTGACTTTTTCCTACAGACGATGCACAATAAAGTTTTGTTTTTCGGAATTTTTTAGAAAATGAGCTCTGATAGAAGGCAGGCGGCCCTTGATAATATGTCATGTGAATTAACACTCTTTGAAGTAGGCTGGGGTTGAATGGAGACTGGTTGGTATGCCAGAAACTTTCCTCCATAAATGCACGAGCATCATTAACCGCATGGCACTGGTGAGCAGTAGATATGAAGAGTGCAAACTTTGGCAATGAATCGCTGGTTCATGCACAAAACCAAATGCTGATTTTCGATGCCTTTTCTCTGACGACTCAACAGAACTGCAATTAAATCACAAATCACACATCCATTTGCATACATACAAATCATTGTGTTTTTGAGTTACTGTATTTACATGTATGTGAAAATGCAAAAACTCAAAACGACAGATGGTCAAACTGTTGACAGAAATGGTTCCAAAGTCTCATTTTTATATGTTGATCTAAAATATATAAATATATAATAAAATATACAAAATATAATATGATAATTTTTATATGTTATCTAAATTTTATATGTTGAAACTGTGTACCAAATTTTATTCATCTAGCTCTTTTCATTTTACAATGACCTTGTTAACTTACATTTGGACAGACAGACTTCCTCTGATTGGATTTCATTCAAACTTTGATAGAAATCCGCAAATTTGGCGTAAGGACAATATACCAAATTTCATCCAAATTGTTCAAAGTATCATTGAGTTTGCGTGTTCATAGAGAGACATAATACCAAAAATGAGCATTTGAAACTCAGAAATAGTCGAAACCTGGAAATTTGTCAAATTTTATCTCGAAATTTTTGACGGCAATATTTTTTTTATACTTCGTGTACGAGAGAATAATAATAAAAAAAATATTACTTCACCTTTATTTTTGCTTATTTTCGTTTACAATAAAAAGGAATGTGTATTCGGGCGTGTAGATGCTCGAGGCTGGACCGTTTCGCCTGCAGCAACCAAATTTGACATAAATATATTTTGAAGGATATGAATGAGCACCTCAAAGCAATGATTTTTTTTTGAAATTTTAATTAATTGAAATTATATTAATTGAAAATTAAAAGAATTTTTTTTATTTATCTACACTTATATAAAGCTCAATGTGTGTGTGTGTGTGTTGGAGCTCTACAGGCCAGACCATTCGACCTACAGCTACCAGATTTGGCACATGCATACCTTGGAGGTCAGGAATGTGCACCTGCGATCCCTTTTTTTGAATTTTTAATTAGAATTTTAATTATTAATTAAAAACTAACTTTCAGCCAAAAAAATCTTTTCATTTCCCCACTGCCAAATGAGTAAGGCTTCAATTTTTTTTTACCACGCTAATGAGGATAGGGTTAACAAATTTTTGGCCGCTTATTTCAAACAATTCTGTTTATTCTCTTAATGTTTGATGCATTTAAAATTAAACATTGTTAATGAATGGATCTTTCAGATTCATTCTGAAGTACTTTTGAATTAAAATAAAACAGAATAAAGGAAATTAAAAATTTCTAATCTGCATAGCGTTACCCCAAATGGAGCAAAAAATTCACGCATTTGCGCTACCATAATTGGCGTTGAAAATTCGTGCATGCGCATTGTGTTCTGATTGTTGACATTTATTTTCAACGGATACGGACTTGGTTTTAAAGGCTTAATATGTTTTCGACAGATTATTTAAACGATTCTGTTTATTTTTTTAGTGTTTGATGCATTTAAAACTAAACATTGTTAATTAATCGATCTGTTCACGATGAATCTGAGAAAATTTTGTTGAAAACTTCTTGAGATATTATATAAATTAAGAAAAATATTCTTTAGTGCCCATAAGGTTTAAATACTCGGCGACTCTGTTTTCAGTACTCCTATTTTAAAAAAATGCTTCATTTCAGTAAATATATATATATATATATATATATATATATATATATATTATTTTATTAATTGAAGTTTAATTATTTCCACTTTAATCTAAAGCATAAATTCTACAGGAGCTAAAAGAAAATGAGAGAGATACATATTACGTTATGGCTGAAGGCTTTTATAATGTTATGAGTAAATTAAATGACTATTAAAATGTTAAGTTTTAAAATATTTTAATGAAGAAGCAATTAAAATGGGAGTTCCATAAAATATTTAATTATTAAAATTTTAGCGTGCATTAAGATTGACGAACAGGCTGGTCACCAAAGGCTGCCAGTACTTAATAATTTCCGAAAATATTATAATACAAAAATGACTTTCATATCCTATCAAAATTCAAAAAAATTATCGTTTCAGTGATACCAATGTTTAACATATAAATTAAAATTCTATTATCACGTGAGAACATGATGTTGTTTTGACTTGAGGTTTTTGAAGCAATACATTATTGAAGCCTCAAAATGCGTAAACAATAAATTGGCGATTTATCCTTTTTTTTATTTTATTTTGGAAACGGCTTTCACAGTATAGCTTTTGAAATATCTATCGTCTGCTAATGTAGTTTTATTTTGCAGCCGGCTTTCACAGTATAGTTTTTCCATTATCTATCGTCTGCTAATGTAGTTATTTTTTGAAGTCAGCTTTCACTGTATAGCTTTTGAATTATCTATCGTCTGCTGTTGTAGTATTTCTCTTGGAAATCACAGTGTTATTGCCTAACTCGCGCAACGTTTTTGAAAAATAAACCAAACAAGTTAAAACATTGTTTGTTTAATCGATAAAGATTGTTGGTCCAGGGATAATTTCAACTAATTAAAATAAGGTTATTAGAAATTAATGCAGAAGGTTGTCACATTTGGCGATTTATAGCCAACTAAACTTACAACTTGATTTCCAAATTATATATTCTCTGAATTTTCACGAATTGTATTCATTAATTTAAGTCATTAATCAGTTTAAACCGGTTTGAAACAATCACGAGACTATCAGATTACGCAAGCGTCGATATTTAGAAAAACGATGGGTTTTTTTTTTCATCTCAAAATCGGTCGAGCTCCAAAAAAATTAAAAAATTAGGTCCAGCTAGAAAAATTAAAAAATTATATATATATATATATATATATTGAGAGAGAGAAGGGGGAGATAGAGAAGTCTCGTTATTGTTTCAAACCGGTTTAAACTGGTTAATGACTTAAATTAACTAAGACAAATAATAACTTAAAAATAATTTGAAATTTGCGATAGTAGATTTTCTTTTTTTTAAATTTATTTATTTCTAATTAAGTTTAAAAAATATTTTAAGGGGCTATAGGACATTTAACATCTAAAAGAGATCTCGAAATCTGTTCAAATGCCACTCTCCCTAACGTAAGAATAAAGTCTTAAACTTAAAAAGCTGTGGACTTCTTCAAACAACTTAACAAAGTAAACTTTAAAAAGTGTGGAAAAACTTCTTATAAAACTGTGAATTATTTTACCACAGTTTTATGAGACATTTAACCTCAGAATTATGAAATTTTTAAGTCAGTGAAATAATTTTCGTTAATTAAAATATAAAAGGAAAAATAAAAAAACATGCTCCATTTAAATTATCGAAGATAGAGAATTTGCTTTCGTGCAAAGTTTTTCTGAAAATAAGCAAATTATATTAACAAATATTGCATTATTTTACTTCCAAAGAACATGATAATAATGCAAAGTGATAAATATTTTAAAAAATGTACTGGAGTTATTTTACTTTTTATATTGTTATGATATAACAATTTTAACACATTAGCAAGCACCTAAAAAAACATAATAATGCTTTGATTTTGCTTGATTTTCTTTATTGTGTGTGCATAAGCATACTAGTGAAATTTCATATTGATACGATGAACCATTTTAGTTTTTTTAGTTTAAACCTGCGCACAAGCTCTGAAAATGTAGTATTGAGAAAAATGACTGAGAAAACCGCTGGCCTTCACATTTTTGACCATATCTTTTAAACTAATTGACGTGCAAACATATGAAATACCTTAAAATGTTCAGTAGAGTTACGGCTATCAAATGAAATTATGAAAAAAAGAAGAAAAATGGAAATTTAAAAGTTCTGTAGCTAACATTTTAAGCATACTTTCCAAATTTTTATGTCACATATAAAAAATAAAATTTGTGCATGAGAAAAATTAGCTTTCGTCAATGTGTTTCCGGGACGTTGACAAAAACTCAAATTTAAAAAAAAATCACTTAACTTTCACCGAAAACTAAACCTAGAAAAGTGTTATCTTCAGCACGTGTCTGTAAAAAAGAAAATAGATATGAAACATGATTTTTTCTCAAAGAATAGATGGAAGAAAAAAAGTTTTTGTGGGTTTTTAAGTGTGGTTTTTGAAGTTTGTGGTTATTATTTATTCAATCATTTCGTGTTATTTTAGGCGGTCGCGGACACATTCATACAGGATGTTTACTCTAATCGAGTCCAAACACCTAACTTCTACGAAGTTAATATTAGGTATATACGTTTAATTGGAAAAATGAAGTAAAAATACAATTTTATGAACCGAGTAAAAAATAAATGAAAACTATTGTATGCTGTTTGAATCAATAAATGTTTTAATGAATTACGAATTTTATATTTTTATACAGGCTCTCGGTCCTATGAATCATATTTAGTAAAAATTCTTGAAACACTAGCAGATTAATAACATTAATAATTGCGACTAAAATTGAGTTAGTTATAAAAATTTAATTACAAAAAGCACACAAAAAATAAACGTCATTTAAACCACTGCATTCACCTTTTCAAAGAAAGTTGTCCATTCAGCGACCTCAGTTTTCTCAATACTGATTATGAAATGGCTGATTGTTCTAAAATAATGATATTCAAAACTTCGAAACTTCAGATTTGATTGCAGAAAACAGAAGCGGGTTTCTTTTAGTTGTTGTTGTTAATTTAAAAGTTGGAGTATCAAGAAAATTTCATTGAATCTCCTTACGATCAAAGGACTATAAAAAAATAGGTTAAAGATGGACATAAAAAAGAACTTTAAAACTTCATCATTTTTTTAGAAGTGCATTTATTGACTGAAAAAATAATATTATTGACTATATTATATTATATTATTATTGACGTTATTTGAATTCTTTTGAAAGTAAAACTAAAAACCGAATCTCATGAAGAATAAGAGACATTTTTATGCATGATACTTTTTGATATTACATAAATTATATATATATAAATAATAATGATACTTAATACTTTAATGCTGAACGATTCTGTTTTCTTTATTCCTATTTTTACTTTATAGCATATGAAGTATAAAGAAACTAAGGTCATCGTCAGGCATTTCGAACTCAACATTTTTAGAAATGTCTGTTCTTTTAGACCTTCCTCAGTTCGGAAAACACTTTTTTTTTCATTTTTTCTGTTTGTCTAACTCTCCGCCTGTCTCTATATACCTGTAACGAAGATAACTCAAAAACGCTTTGAGCTAGATGGATAAAATTTTGCATACGATCTTTCCACCAAATGTGTAGATGTCTTTCGAATTGTGAGCAACTCCATTTACAGGAAGTCTGTTTGCTCGGCTGTTTGAATATAATTTAACACAATCAACTAAAAAAGCGAAGGGAACCACATGGATACATTTCGTTACGCAGATTTAACATCTGTCGCGAAGATCTTTGTCACATTTGGAAATAAATAAGTCAAGAAATGGATCATGTATTAGTGGTGCTTTCAAAAACGTATAAAAGCGATCACTAAAAAACGCAATGACAGGATTCTGAGATTTTGCGAACTCTAAATGCAGCTTTGTGCCAAATTATTGTTTCAATCGATTGGGAAACAGATATTCGGATATTATCAACCGAATGTCAGGAATGAATTCCCCCTAAAGTAGCCAAAAATCATAAAATAGATTCAGCAAAAATGGCAAATTCCGGCCAAAGGATAATAGTGCCTAACTCTTGTGAACCAAAGCCATGCAAGACGTCCTCTGGGATAGTAGCTTTGATGGAGAATATGTGAAAAATTTTGGGGTTGGCTAAAAAATATATTTGTGTTCAGCAAAAGAAGTTGAATCATTCTCACTTCCATTTAAAGTTGAAAATTTACGGAAACTGAAAGAAAATAAGATATATATATATATATATAGTACAATGAACAGAACGGCGTAAGGCTGCTATAAAAATATGAGTTATATGACTATCAGCGTTTCCTTAAAAATATTTTGCTGTCAATGCTATTAAGAGACTAAAATACAAAAAATATCTCATTGAAAATGAATCCCTAATAAATATGTTGAAGGTCAAAGACGGCAAATAAATGTTAAATTAAAATTTGATAGCTGAATGATAAGAATAAATTATTTTGGTTTCCTTTTCTGACATGTTTTACAGCACATTGGACGATCCTATTATTATAATTTAGTGTTTTCTTTTGTCTAATTCGGATCCTATAGATAAAATTTCTAAGAAATCATATCGTTTTAAATGAACGCTGGACCTCAGTGAATGACCATTTTGTAGTGAGATTCAAAATGAATGACTTGGATGGGTGGGCGTCCAATGCCTTCCAATTTCGTGATAAAATGCAAATGCGTGCCTATTCAAACTAAAACAATGAGCGGACGACGGCATTTTCCTTTTGCAAAATGAGTGAGCAGTGGTGTTGATGGGGGAGGGGCTGTCAGAACGCTCCCACTTTTAGCAATCCCCTTTCGCCAGTCCTCTTCACTATTTTCATAAGTGAAGAGGACTGGCGAAACTATTTCTTCACTATTTTCATACTGTTCTTGCCAGATATCTTTGGGATTAAACTGTAACAATAAATTTTGTTACATTTCGATTTCTTAGTCATCTCGTTTTTATTTTTTCAATCAGTGAAAATGATGTTCCTCGCCCTCTTTCCCCATCACAAATGGGGACGGCCCTTCAGCCAACATCCTTTTTTCTAAATGTTTATGCCAGCGTGTTCTGGCCCAATCGGAATTTGGATGGAATTGAGTTTCGAATCTGGACCTTCTGGTCTCGAAGCTGACGTCTTATTACAAAGCACTGAGGCTCTAAAGTTGGCTCGGTAAATAAAGGATTTTGAGATGGAAAAATAGAGGAGAGATTGCTTAAAACAACTACAACAAGGCAGTCCAATTCGCGGTTCGCTGGACTACAATATATATCATTGCAATTCAGCAAACATAAAAGTATATAACAAAATGTTGAATAAATATTTCATAGCTTACTTTTTGAAGTTCTTAATTTTGTATAATCATTAATAACGAAGCATAGCATTAGCCAATGGCCATTGACTCACCTTTTTTTTGCATTCATACATTATCCAACAGAACGCAGAATATTTCGGAAGTCAATTATCTCAAAATGTCAATGAAGGGGATTGAGATCCGATCAGAGATGAAAACAAATTTCAGTGAATTTGGGATGCACGAATTCACAAATACTTGCAAGACACTCGGAAATTGGTTATGAAATTATTTCCGTTATTCAATGGCCCGAGCAATTATTTTCATTTGTGAAAAGAAATAAAACTGCCATCAGATTCAAAATTACTGATATTTAAGTCAATTTGACAGTAATTCTCGCTCTTTGAATGTTTAAGGAATAAATCTTCGTTCATAGCTATGCCTTTGGCTTTTTATAGTTTAGTTATATTAAAGGCCAGTTTTAAAGCAACGTTAGAGCTATTTTGGGACGGACTTCGTCATTTAGAACCACGGTCAGATGACGAGGACGACACCTGAGCTGGCATCCCTCTCCAAACTTCCACACCAGGTCAGCGGGAGGACGTTTGCCCCCGATGGATTTAAAGTGCTTCAGACCCGCTTACACGACGGTTCTTCGGTGGAATCGGGTCACGAACTTGAAGCCCTCCAGTTCCAAAGCCGAGACCAGGCCATCGCGACATTTGTTTTTTTATAAATCAAAAGAAGCTAAATTTTGCTTGACTGAAAATGTTGGCATTCAACTTTATTAATCTAGGTCTACAGCTAGAATTTAGAATGACGAATTTACTCTTTGTCGATCGTTAATTGTTGAATTAGAGAAGAGATTAATGAAAAACTTCTGCGTTGAAATAAAGGAAATATGACGAAAATGTATTGGCGCCATACAAGTTAGATCTTATTCATGGACATTCAGCGACTTATTCGGTACCCATATACTTAAGCGGATAGGAATGAGCATCTGGGAGCGAGTTTTTTCAGGCTTTAATTAATTAAAAATGACACCTAATTTTGGCGTTCTTTCACGACATCTTCCAGAAATATTATTGCACAAAAATACATTTTACACCGTTTCTAAATTAAAAACATCTTTGTAATGATAACAACTGAACACTCTTTCGAATTTTTGATGAATTTTGTCAAGTTTTTAAAAATAACTTTTCGCTCGATTTCTAACAACAGATTACACTGTTGCCCTAAAATTCAAGATCTTTTCATTCTTTCATCAAATACTTAAGAGCGGGATAGTCTCCCATTAAAATTTAAAGAAATGTGTTTAATAACCTGTGCAGTATAAAAGGCAAATAAAAAAAATAAAGTTACAATACCGCATTAGTAGATAGAAGAATCTGATATTTACGTTTTTAATAGCACGGCGATGTTATGGGACTATCTTCATTAGAAAAGTTCATGTATATGATAAACATAACTTAATAAAAAGAAATAAAATAATACGTATTTAATGTCAGAAAATTTGGCAGAATATCTTCAAAGTGAAGTTATAAATATTTATTTATCTGAAATCAAACATAACTAATATTCCTGGCAAACCAACTAGTCGTCTAAGGCGATTAGTTTCTAATATATTGAACATAAAGACGAAATAATATTTCATTATGGACATTTCATGCACACAATGTAGTGTCAAATATGCGCCGTCAGTTTAGTTTGTAATCCATCAAAGTAAAAAAAAAAAAAAAAACACTACCTAAGATAATGTGCCGTTATCTTTGTCAAGTTATTGATAAGTGAATGTATTCAGTACGGCTAATTTAGTTTTCCTTCATTTTAAAACATAAATTGTTTTTTTTTATCTGTAAAGATCTTGAAGTTAAAAAAGAGCCGTAGAAAGCCTTAAAATAGCATAACAGACATGTATAAAAGTATAATATTTATATATACTAAATAAACACGATAAAATCTTCTAAATAAGATCCGAACTTAATACACTAGAAGTTCATTACGTGGAGGTAATAACAAATTATTTGTAAGAATTTCAGTTCTTTGTATAAAAGCAATGAATTAAAACGTCTCAATGCCTGATGCAGCACCGTTTTTAAATTGTACCTGCTCGGTATTATTTGGAAATCGACTCGCTAATTGTTTGGATACCGTTATTGAATTTTAAAAATGCAGAATTACCTATTTTCCACCATCGAATTTTGTGAACACGAAAATTCTGTTAAAAAAAGTATTGCTCTAATTAAATTCATCAAAAGAAAGAGGCGTAAGTTTAGGCGTAGTGAAGCTGCTGCTTTTCTCAAAACGAGTGAGATGAGTCACCATTCATCTAAGTTCTCAACGATGAACAATATTTAGTGAAAATATATAACCAAAGTTTTTCTACCATGTGCTCTTTTCACATTTTCAAGAAAATACGTCGAAGAAAAAAGGGAAGATTGTTGTAACAATTTTAAAATGTAAAATACAGCAATTCTTGAATTCTTTGAATTTCAGCGTATTGTAGAATGCCATTCATCTTCTCACCATGGTTATTCGAAACATAGCAGCGACTAAACTAAGTAGAATGAAATGAAAGAGAAGGGGGTGGGGGTGAAATCACGATTTTTATTCATTTTCGCACACAAGAGCCGCGTGTTTATTTTATTCATAAGAAGCAATATTGATAGCCCAGAAAAAAACATTATACTTTCGTCTGGTGGATGTCTAGACAAGAGTTCCCGAGCGTAGGGATTTTCATTACATCATGTTGAGCTAAAGTAAATGCAACTTAAGGCGTTTTTATATTAGTTTACTTCAAAGGAAAATAGTTTGTAGTCATAATATTCATCGTCCCATTACTTTTATAAATGGAAAACATATGATAAGAAATGGGAATCATGTTTTCACTATTCGTATTC
Organism: Argiope aurantia; assembly: GCA_026543865.1. Lineage (NCBI taxonomy): Eukaryota > Metazoa > Arthropoda > Arachnida > Araneae > Araneidae > Argiope > Argiope aurantia. The sequence continues at coordinate 70,492 of JAPMOR010020219.1, forward strand.
ATGTTCACTATTCGTAGCAGATAAAGAAGTGCAGATCGTAGCAAGTGTTCAGCATCGTTTCATTTGGATAATATAATTCTTTTTTCAAAGAAATGCTTTTTTCTTTGTTTATTTCTAGCAAATGTGATTCTTAAGGGAAAGAAAATTTCTTTTTTATAACATCCGAGATATTTGGTTTCATGAGGGAGAAAATCCTTCAAAATCAGAAATCAGTCCATAACTTTTGCGATCTTTTTGGTAAAGCATGAATTTTCCTCAACACTAACAAGAACAATTCCCAAATAACTCAGAAACATTCAACGTGAGATGTATGGAAAAGTTGCGAATTTTTAAAGCATGATTGAAGTGAAGTATTGACGCTACTTTCAATTAGTTAACAAAAAGCTAAAATATAAAATTCAAAGTGGTAAACAATAAAACTGGTTAAAAAATTAAACATCGTTTTTCAAGTTAAAAATTCAAGTGATCCATTGTTTGTATGTAGGAAACATGATAAATACCTGGTAGACATCTAAATAATTGAAAAAAAATCGCTCGTATTAACAGATTTTTTTTTTTTTTTGTAATTTCTCAATTTCACTTTTGTCTTACTGTTTAGTACCTTTAATCTAAATTCACGAGCTCATAAAAAGGAGAAACAGACAGAATATCTATTTAGCCACATCCACCAGAAGCAACACCGAAAAAAATATAATGAATCATCTCAGAAAATGTCCATTTTTTTATGACTTTATTCGTATCTCATTCTTCATCTGCGTTTTTGGATTGATGCACATGCTGCATTGCTAATCAGGTAGGAATTTTTGCCACTCTTTGTCATAAATAAAAGTCTCACATAAAGTCATAAGATGTCATTTAACTAGGGCAAGATCACAGATTCAGATGACCAAGAAATGGCATGGCTCTGGACGTCGAACTCATAAAATTTCCAGTCATCAAATCTTCTGTCAGGGACAAATCTTTTGTATTTATCTCTCTCCTAATGTAAAACGCAAACACTCATTTAATATATTTTATGCATTTTTAATGTTTCACAACTTTATATGTAATATAAAATGTAATGTGTTTTTTTCTTCTTTCTATTCTTTTCTATAATATGCCTTTTCTCTAGAGGGTTCTTTTGCGTTGCAAGGGTCCAATGTCATCTGGTATGGTTTGTTCCTTCGGGCTAGGCTCTTCGGCGGCTCCATCCAATTCCTTGCCTGGCCTCTGGATAGGTCGGGGTTTTGCACGGTATAAGCTGTTTAACTTGCATGACATTGTATGCAATGACTTTTCTTTATTTTTCCTTCAAACTGATTTATCTACAATGACTGGTTCAGGCTGCAACAGTCAACCGATTTCATTGTTAAACATATCGGTTTACCGTTTGTGAGAAGATAAAGCTCAATATCTTCTTTCTTCAACATAGGATTCTCAGCCATGTTTGAATTCACTGGACTGTTGGTGGGTGGTTTAGCTTAGTTATATTGTCTATTTATTTAGTTATATTACATTTGTGCAACCTCTAAGGCTATTTTGAGACGGACCTCGTCATTCTGAATCGTATTCAGATGATGAGGATGGCAAATGAGCCATTTACATGTCCGTTTTTAAGCCGATTTGGATTTTGAATCTGGTGTCATTTGGCCCTGAAACCGAAACCTTATCGCTATGTTATCGCGGTCTCAACTGACGGGCGGAATAAAGACTGCTAATCGTAAAACAATTATCATTATTATTCATTCAAAAAGATATAAAACCACTAGAGCTCACACAGGACATTTGTCTTTATTTCTGAGTAACGTGTAAATGTATTTCATTAAAAAAAAAACGAAATCTGTTATTAAAGTAACTTCTTTGTGTGATAAAAATACACGAAAGATTTATTTGCTTGCCAAAAAAGAAAAAAAAAAACCCTTCTAATTTGACTAGTCACTATTTTTTTTAACATTACTAATATAAAAGAGTTATTTATCTTTCTAAATGTATGACAGCACACATATAACACAGAATCAGCAACTTTTTTCCCTCTTTCCAACATTTTTTTTTTTTCATTTTCATTTTTAACATTCTGAGATAGATCAGCTCTTGAAAGTTCTCACCGTAAAAAACAAATCTACAAAACTGCCGAGTGAAAGGGGGGGGGGGGGGCATAAAATAAAAAAAAGACCGAAACAATAAAAGAAAGAAATGTTTTAATTTGTTTACACCGCCGACATTTCGGGCGGGTCGATTTTTCAAAAGCGGATTTAAAGAGTCACAAATAAGATCACAAAAACTTCAAAAACCAATTAAACGGAAGCGTTTCCCCTCCCAGTGGATAAGCGACTAGCGATACACAACGCAGAGCCATTCTGTTCTAAATTCTATTCATGAAAGAAGAAGAAGAAGAAGGGGGAAAAAAGAGCCGGGCGGAGAAAAAGAATCAACAAGAAAAACATAAAAAGTTAATTCTTCCCCTCAAATATCGGTTTTGTCCTTCGATAGATTTATCGAATTTTGGAAACCCAGTCTTTCTCTTGATAAATGTACCCTCTTATCCTTTCTTCTTTGATTTAAAAAAGAAAAACGTTACATTATACGTTGCTCCCCCCTCGCATCTCTTAAAGATGTATATATCGTCGTCGATGCACGCATGTGTATATGTAGTACTCGGTTATCTTTGAAAAGAGGAAAAGCTCATTGTTTGTCAAGTCAAACATATTTCATAATAAAATTCTTTTGGCCGTTTTTTTTTTTTTTTTTTTTTTGTTCCTTTCGTTCCAAATTTATTTTTCTGCAGCATGCGCCATCTCGTTGGACCTGTTGTGAGGACGGTGGAGCGATAGCAACAGCGCTCACCAAGTGGAGCAGTACTGCCGGGTGTTTGCATTTGAAGAAGGGCCCCTTCTACTGAATAATGGGGCGAAAGACTTAATCAAGGAAGGCACCTCTCAGCGAACGGAAGTTAAATATTGCTTAATAAACGGCACAATAAAAAGAGAGCAATTTTTCTTTGTCTTTTTTCACCCTCTTGAGCAATTTTTGCGCAAGAAATGGTTCGAGGGGATTCTTGCATTCAGTGGTGAAGCATTAAGATTCTCTCTTTTGAGAACGACTTTAAAAGTTAATTACATTTTTTTTCCCGATTTTCGAAGAGCTCGTTTATAAAGGAAAATGAAGTGTTAATAGATGAACACATTGTTAAAATGGCTTTAGAAGCAAAATACATTAGCATACTTTGAATTGAACAATACAGCGTGCTTTACTTATAATAATAAATTCATTTTTAATGTAGAAAATTGAATTGGTTTCCAATATTTATAAAGATTAAAGAAAAATATATTTTTTAAGAAATCTCATTTAGATAGGGTGGTTCTTTTTCAGTTTGATCGAGCCTGGCGAAATATTCCATCGCTCACGGATTTATGAAAATCAGATATTCTATCAATCAAGGAGATCTAAGAACAAATTCGATTCAGCTTCAAAACATGAGAGTAAATTGATTTCCTAGATTTTTCGATGTGAAATTGGCCCACTTTTGCGCATGGAGGAAAACTTAGCTAAAAGAGTCGCCATTAAAGAATTACTCATTGCTAAAGGTTCATTGGTCTACTAGTTTTAGAAAACTATTAGTTAAGAGCTCTGCCAGAGGACTATTAACTTCTTCACATGAGTAATGATTATCTGCCATGACATACATTATTCCATTAATGAACTGCACTTCGTTATATAAACGAAATATTTATTCATTTTTTTTTCCTTCTGAGATGGCAGTTTCAGAAGTATTCCATTTTTTTTTTATCTTTCTTTAGACATAAAATATAACGAGCAAAGCACTTTTTGAACTGTTCTGAGTGAAAATATTCTCCAACTTATTATTAGAAACTGCAAGCTTCTCTGGAGAACGCAGAGCTCTTTTCTTCCTCACTTGTTCGGATGCGGATTGCGCGTGTAAAATGGATGTGGAATGCGACAGAACCGAATTTTGCACCTTGGGCTAGGGACGAGACAAACTGAAATTTCTTTTTAAGTAACGATTATTGGAAATTCAGCATTGATATTGCCTAATGAAAGTAAATAAAAAAAATCAGAAGAAATACTACCTAATGAATGGCTATTTAAAGTTCAAGGACTATTAAACAAGGCAATTTCATAACAATGAGTTTTCAAGTAACATGCTAAAAGAAAAAAAAAAGAAAAAAGAAATGCATTTTCTTTTTTCAATTCGAATCTGAGATTTATTCTCATTGCAGATTTGATGGATCGGAACATTTTCAAAGTGAATCGCGCCCCCTGAGATATTTTTGACCGTGAATAGATGAATTACAAAATTCGCTTTTATTCAAATATGAAAATGGTTGTTTGATAACAATAATAAAATATTTCACTGATGTTCATATAAATGTTGATGTTGAGTGATTGAAAAAAATGCATTTGTAGTAAATCCTTGTAGACATTTAAAAACTTTAAGTTAGCTTTCACTTAAATTGTGTCAAATCAATTGCATTAAAGAAAAAAAAAAGATATTTGTAGCATCACCAAAAATGGGACGGATTTCTGAAGGTTATTTCAGAGATCACTAGCTATCTATGACAGGGGAAAAAATTAAAAAGTTGTACACCAGCGAAATCAAAAGTACCAAATCCATAACTCTAAATAATCGATTTCTGAATGATATCATCCGGGCATAGGATGTCTGTAATTTGTAGATCCTTCCTTCAAATTCACAGGAACAAGTCCAATGAGAAATGACGCCTATTTAACTCCAAGGACTCTTTTTACAATCAGCAGCTCAATAATAGTAGTCCATTAAACAACTGTGTTGTGTAGTAACAACAACGGAATCTCCATGAGACAGAAGTAGATTTTCCGTCGCATGTAACCTAAATGAGACTTAAAAATAATAATATTAATAAAAACTATGAGGCATTTGAATATCTCAGTAGTGATTTTCAGCTCAATTAGGTTATAAAGACTAAGTGAGTGGCCGTTATACGACATGCCCGACTTGGTCCCTACCTGTTCCTGCTCCTCTGTACATGCAGGGATCCCGCCCTTTGATGCGCCGCACCAACATCACCATCGCGATGACGACCACAATGAAGACGGCGACGGCAACGAACACACCGACGTACAGCGCAACGTCCGCTTCCGTTTCTGCTGGGGTGGCTGGAATGAGAAAAAGGTAAAATTTTACAAATACGAGAAAATGGAAACTAAACTGAAACGTGAGCGCATTTTGTGAATACGTGGTGCCCTAAATATGGAAGGAACTCCGACAAAGAGCCAAACCAGAGACTGTTTCGACTCATTTGGGAGCCCAATAACTTTAGAAATGCTTTATTTAAAAATAAAATCTCTTTAATTTTACGAAACTTTATATTCGAACTATCTACTTATAAGTCAAAATCGAACCATCGCCCATTTTCAATTTAAATCCATCAAGAATTCCGAGTCAGTCGAAAAGTGGGACTGGCTCGACTTCATTCGACTTCTAGTTCTTTGCACTGAATTCGTTTAAGCAAATAGTTGACGACGAAAATAATCAGGACGGTTAACTATTTGAATAACCATCGTTGCAACCTTCAGAATATATTTAATAATTAATGAAAGATTGTCACATATGCAATGATTAATAAGAAGCTACTCATTTTGTGCTATGAATATGCTGCAATTCTTGGACTGGTCTCTCATAATTACAAAGTCGATTACTCAATTTGTTCAGATATGTGCAAAACATAAAATCTATTTCATTTATTGCATTTGCAAAAATATTTTATTTTATTCATAAAGCATTCATTCATTTGATGAAATAGATTTATAAGTGATATATATGTAAAAAAAAGGTAAAGATTTCACTAACTCTAGTATAAAGAAGTTTTTGAAGAAAAGATTCAAATCTGAGCAGCCCAAAGAAACTGAATTAAAATGTTTCTTCTATATAAACCAACAGCAAATTTAAAGATGTTTCCTAAAAATCTAGCATGATACAAGTTTTTTTTTTTCAGTTCCAAGAAGAAAAAAGAGAAGAGAAGGAGAGGGGGGGGGATCAACAGCATCATTTCTTATTCTCCTCACTATAGTAAAAGAAATCCGGCCAAAGAAACAAACAAATTCACTCGATTACAACAAAAGCCGGACTCCGGGAGCGTCAAAAAGCAATCATTTTCTGACGTTTTCTCGCCAGATAAGCCAGTCCGGCCACCGACAGGGGTCGCGGCGACCCAATTGGAACTGTCACTCCAGAAAATACCGCGATTGGCGGCTCTCTGGTCAGTACCTGTCTGCACTTCTATTTCTGTCCTATCATCTAGTCCGATTTTTCATTCCCCCTTTTCTACCCCCCCCCCCCCTAACCATCCGACATTCGCTCGCAGACACACATAGATCCAGAAATCCGTTTCGTATTTTTGGTTCTTTCTCGAAATGCGAAGCAATGGAATAGTGGAAGTTCTTTCCCTTTGCCATCGGCTTTTTTTTTCTTTTTAAAGTTTCGTAGAGAAGAAGGATCAGAAGGGGGGGGAATTCTATCCCCCAAGTCCTACGTGAAGGAGGGGAGGAAAGGAGAGTGCTTTGTTTTACACGTTTTCACCGAATCTGAAGACACGGTTGAACTAAAAGCATCCGCAGTCGACTTAGCAGAAGAAAATAGTTTCTAACTTCGAGGAAAAAATTTTATCCCGATAGAAAAAAAAAAAGGACTGAGGGCTATTTTTTCTTCTAAACAACCGTTTCAAATAAAAACTGAGTTGACTCCTGTACAGCTTGGGGATATGAGAAATGCAGCATCAGGTGCATTCATAGAAGCTCACATAGGGACCTGATTTCCACTTACGCATATTACTAGTAAGACTTTAATTACTTTTTATTTTCTCATATAGGAAGCATACAAAATACTGTAATCATTAAAAAATTTGAAGAGATATTAAAAAACCTCCACATTTCGGATTTTCCCTCATCCGAAAAATACATTTTTAGAATTATATCTGCCTGTTTGTCTATGAACAAGATAACACAAAACATTTTCAGCTAGACGGATGAAATTTGGTACATTCTGTTTACATGGGATTTCACGAATTCTAACACATTTTTAACAAAATTCATTCAGAGAAAGTTTTTCTGTCCATTTGCTCGAATATAAGTTGGCAGGTAACTACACAACGTAAAATGCTAGATGGATAAAATTTCTTACACACATTTAACATCTAAAGTGCAGGAATGTGTCGAACCAAATAAGAGAAGAGGTGGATCGTCTGTCCATATGCACTTTTACATGCACGTAAACGTGCTGAATCAAAAAAATAGCAGCTTAAATAAATAAAATTTTGTCCACCATTTTAGCATATAAAATGCAGAGACTTATTAAATTTAGAACCCCATTTACCAAAGGGCCGACAGTCTGTGGGTCTCCGCTTTCACGTGCATACAAAAGGGCACACACATGCAACGCTTATCAAACGAATGACTTAAATGAATGAAATTTGGTATGTGATCTTGTGACTACAATGACTTGCAGTTCTACGTCCATTTTATTTCTTCAGTCGGTCGAGAAAAAAAAAGGGGGGGGGGGGTATAAAAGCTATGAAAATATTAAATGAAACTAAATTAATTATGGGATTATTTATAGCATTGTAAAAAATGAGGAGAATAAGTGACATTTCTTTCTTGTGACGTTTCAAGCAGTAGTCCAAATTCGAGTCTTCATTTCATTGGTGTAAATAGTAGGCGTCCCAAATGCGGAATTCTGATAAAGTTGCTTCTGAGAGTAGAGGAAGAGCATAGACAGGTCATTTAAAAAAGTATTAATAACCTAATTGCCAAATGAATAAGTTTGTAAAAAATATAAATTAATTTAATTATTAAATATCTGCATAATATTGACACTCTGTCCCGTATTATTAAGAAATTGATTTTTATCTGTTTCCACAGGGCGTCTTTTATGACGGCACTTATACGTACCAAGCAACTGTTTAAAATGCGTCCAAACATGGATGGCGCGCAATTTTCAGATATAATCTCTACTTCTAATTTTACTAATTATAAAGATGATTGTGTGTGCATGTCTGTGTTTATGTATGTTGGGGTTCTACAGGGCAAGATTACCAAAATTAACGCAAGTATATTTTGGATGTTGGAAATGTTCACTTACGAGAACATATTTTTGAATTTTCAATTAGAATTTCGAATGATTAAATTCAGTGAAATTTTGTCATTTTACCACGATAAATCCAGAAATGCAACAGCACAAAAGAAATTTTTAGGTCATCTTAGAATTCAAAAAGTTGTTCTATCAATAATACATTTTATATTTTAAATTTTTAAAAATATTTTTATTGTATTTCACAACATTATATTTCATTGTTGAAGTGATACTCAAATCCTTTTCATTATTACTGCCAATATTTCATCTTGACTTTTTTTTCTATCGTTGATGTCTTGGTTTATTTTTTATTTTGAGTAGAATTCAACAGAAAAAAAATTCTTTTAATTAAAAAAAAATCTTTAAAATTTTGTTTTATTTACATTAAAAAATTAAGCAATGAAGAAATGTTTTTAAATGTGTAAAATGTTTTTCAATTTTTAAACATTGCTGCTCTTTCTTGTGACATAATTGATACATATGTAAAAAAACTGAAAATTAGGGAAAAGGAAACTGTAATGTATAGAATTATAAGTTTCCTTAATATAGTATGAGTTAATTTGAAATATTTTGCCAAGGAAGCCATTAAAACAATATTACAAAAATATTTCATTATTAATTCTTAATAGCCAATAATCCCGACAGATCAATTAATAGCCAAAATCGTCTAGTAAATAAAGAAAGGAAAAATTTCAGAGATTCAGTTTTCTCCAACTTTTTTGAAAATAAATTTTAATAATTTCTCCAACTAAGTACAAAATCTAAAAATTTGATTATTCACTCGAAACTGGTACATATTTTGTTCAAAATTGCTCTGATCCAGACAATCTTTTCATTTTACATTTGGTAACTTTAAAAAGAAGTATCACACATTGAAAAAATAATATACAGACTATGCAATCGTTAAAAGTAATCAGGTTCGAATATGTATGCTCAAAGTAAGTTTGCTTTCATTGCTAATTAGCACATCCTCTGACAAGACAAAAGGATCCTCCCTGAAATGGAGAATCAGTGCCATTTCCGATACGAACCATCGGAATTTTGAACTAGTTCTCCTCACGAGAAACGAGTCAAGAGAAAGTACGCTTCGTTGTCTTCTTACTTAATAAAAAAAAATATTCACCATAAAAGAACATTTTGTTTAATAAAGTACAAAAAAACATTTAATGCATATTTTATTATCATTATTCATTTTTCACCAGAGAAACAATTGCAATGAATAACGTTTATTTTCCAAGCATCAATACTCATCTATCATTCAAGTACATGAATATACAAACAAATTATGTGTTTCTAATCTTATTTTTAAACACTCCAAATTTAAAATATTTATGTATAATAAATAGACTTAAAATATTAACTTCCGATATTTTTGTAAATTTTTGAAAATTATTGATTAAAGTGAGCAAAATTTTTTAATCACTACCCTTAGGGACAATCACTGATCGAGGGGGAACATTTATTTATTATTTAAAAAGATATGCCTTTAAAGAAAGAAAATAGAAAACAGTTTCAAACGTATAAATTACAGTGCTTGAAAATAAAACATAATACGCAAAAATAGCGCAAGGCCAAACATTTAAGCCTTTGACATCACAAACATAAATCCATCATTTCGATTCTAAAGAATTAAAAAAAAAAAAGGCATGGGGAGGTAATATAAAAGAATTGAAAATTGAACTCTTTTATATACATCAACAATAAATTTTTTTTTATCTAATCCGACAACGAAATTTGTAAATGTTGACACAAGCTGGATGTGAAGTAAATCAAATCTCGAAGGAGATTATAGAGACGACTTGACATTTAAAGCCGACAAGATGTGGCCTTGTAATACATTACATCGAATGCACATGGAATTATAATGAAAAAAGAAAAGACGGAAGGGGAAAAAAAAGAAAACAAGAACCGAGTGCAAAACAGTTCTTTATCGGATATTTCTGAATAGCCGAAAGAGGAGCGAAGCATCATTGAAAAACGATGATCAGTCTTCTATTCATCACCCGTCAGCGCAATGCTAATCGGACAAAACACCCTTTCGCCGTTTGTGTGCGGAGGAAAGAAATAAATCTTGCTGGAAATCAATTAACTGGCATGGATTCGAAATGGGCATGCCTTCTGAGATAAGATAAAATTACTGGAAGGATTTACTGCAGTGGCGGTTCTCCAACTAGGCTGCCTTGGGCCGCTAAGCTGAAGGATGAGGGTGGGAACCACAAGAAAGTTAATTAAAAAAATAATTTCTTTAGTTGCAAAATAAATGTGTAAAAAACACAAATTCTATGAATGATTAAATGCTAGGAGAATATCAATACTTAATGAAAAATATTTACCCAAGTTCTTACTATATGTTCCCATACATACACTTAGTCATTAGAATATTTATAAACATCGAACATCTGTTTCTATAACATTATTTAGAGGCATGGATGCCGTTCAATATGAAGTCTTAATAAATAAGTAAAAGAATGTATTTTTCACAAAGTTAATAAAGCAAAAAATAAGAATAAATTCAAATAAATCCTTAACATGTAAAAATGCGCTGAACTAAATGTTTAAATAATGCGTAAAACTAAACTGTACATCTTAATAAAAAATTTGACACGGAACTACAATTGCAGTCCCAACATCACTTCCAAAATTTGATATATTCAAGGCATTGCGTTTTTGAGTTACCGCATTTACATACTTCTGACAGTACAATCATAGGATGTTCAACCCTTTATTAGATTTGGTTCAATATGCCGGCATCCTAGCATAGGGGTAGCGCGTCTTCCCCGTGATCTGGGCGTCCCGGTTTGGGCATGGTTGTTCTATCTGCGAGATGTGTGAATGTGCCCTCCTGTAAAAAGGGGTTGTGCAAGCGAAGGAGTGATGCGTGAGTAGCAAAGTCGTACTCTTGGCCCTAGTTG
>JAPMOR010020222.1:0-56528 GCA_026543865.1 Argiope aurantia
CCCCCCCCCTAAATCTTTTCTCTATTTCGGAATGGTTGAGGTTGATGAGGTTGGATTGTTAGCACTTAGTAGGTTGCATGAAATAATAATTACCACAATGCTTAGCAAAGGGGCAAAGGGGGGATGGCAAGAACGGCTTTCGTAATAACTTCTGTATTGTAATGAGGGAATTCGTAACAGCTTTCGTTTGCCCCGAGCCTTATTTTTCCAGGTGGACTGCTAAGTTGGTTTTTGGTTTTTAAAGCAATCTTCAGAAGTAGGCTTTTCGCCTCTGTAATTGGAGTGCTGTTAACTGGTTCCTCGCGTACGAACGGCTCTTTGGTGCTAATTGTGAGCGATTGTTCCTCTTTTGATGAAGCTTTCAGATCTGCAGTGAGAGTGGCTGCAATTTAAAGTATCTAAAATTAAGAGATTGCAATTTCCCAGATCGGAGAGAGGCTTTCACGTATGTAATTAGTGGTGCAGGACCATGAAGCGACTTGATTTGCAGATCAGATTCTGTTTAAGGGCATTCGATGCTTTTCTAACATTCTTTATGTTAAGCATGGTTTTAAAAATATTGATAGTATTGCAACTTAACATTAACGCGAAATTAATTTGAAAAAAATATTATTTTAATATAGTTCTTAATTTAATTTAACAGACATTTTTCAAAACAATTCTTTAATAATCTTTCCAAAAGGAATATTTTTGTTTAAAAATTTCTTTGTAGATATATTGAAATATATTATACAAAACTGAACTATGCATATAATTCATGACATATTTAATACTAAATTTAAGCATATATTTATATAAAATGACTTTTACACTTAATAATTAATGGGAAATTGTTACAATATTTCAATTTCTAAGATCTCGAATATATGAAAAAAATTATATAATTAAATGCAGATCTATCTTGTCACTTTATCAAATATATAACGGAATAAATGTATGAAAAATTTGAATTTTTTTCTTCTTTAAATAGGGGAAAAAAAACCCTTTAACACTTTAAATTTATGAAAATGTAGAAAAACACAACTTTCTGGAGGAGTCATTTAAAATTGTCATCGTTGTATATATTTTATATGTTAACTTAAATCTAAGTCAAAATAATTAATGCAATATTAAATGTCTATCTATGAAACTTTTATATTACGATTAAATGAATCCTGTGTCATATTAACCCCCAATGCTGAAAACTTTAGAAGAAGGTACATTCACAATGCAACTCCTATTCCTCAACAGTATGAATGTGAGATATGATGAAAATTATCATTGACGGGCCCACATATTCAGCGAGGTTTATGCGCAAATCATTCACTAGTCATCTATTAGAATTATAATGATCTTAAAATATATTTTAAATGTCGGTTGTTTTTATTTTTCTGAAGTTATTTCCTCTACTCCTGTTTATCAAACATTGTGCAAACCTTCTAGTATCTGTGCAGTTGTATATGTTATATTTTGAAAGAAACTTTTATTGTGTACTTATCAAAGAGTATAAATTTCTTCTTATTATTATTCTTGCATTAATATCTGTTCTACTTCAACACATAGGCATTTCGTATTCGCTAGTCACCATAAGTTTTCATCGAGTATAAGCCTGTGTTTGTTCTTTATATATGCGCATGGGTTTTTACAAAATGTTTTATTTTAAGTGAAGAAATCTTTGTATTAACACAAGAAGGTCTGGGATTTCGATTACCCTTTAACCTCAACCGGTGTCGTTTCGACACCGCGATATAAAATATATAAAATAATTGTAATAACTAAATAAATGCAGGGCTACTGTTCAGTAGGGTTTAGTTTTAAGATTTTTTTAATAGTATTTCATGTAATTATCATATATTATGACTCTTTATATCATAAAAAAACTGCAACAATACAAATTACTTCTTCAGATTCTTCGCAGTCATTTTCACGCAATCTTTTATCAGAGTCTAAATTAGAACAAGAACACTCATCAACATCCGATACATTCTCAGAAAGCTATCGCAAGAAATTAGCAGTTTCATCAGGGTTTAGACTTTTTCTACCAGCCATCGCTTCAGGGTGTCTGCTCTGTGCAAGTTTCGAAAATCGAATAATTTTTTTTATGAGCAGATAAGCAAATGCTGTGTAACGAAACATTTAGATACAGCAATTATAGAATAATTGATTCATCCCCACTGTGAACCCAATAACACTGCATTCGAAGTCAAATAAATGTGCGATAGAACTTTGGAAAGTTTGTTTTACTTAGTGAACTATCGTTTGTTGAACGACAGCTATTTATAATGATAAATTGCTTTAGTGTCGAAACGGCACCAGCGGACGTTTAAGTATATTTAGTTGTAAAATTTCTCCTAATTAACCTAGAACCACAAAACGTTTTTTGTGTAATCACCATGAAAAATAAATAAAAATGGCGAAAATTTTCAAATTTCCTCCTAAAATGCTGAAAGGAGAACAAACTAAACAGGCTCCAATCGACGCTGATGGACGTTAGGGTTAATTGTAGCATCTAGATGTTACATCTCTCATTTTTTCCATGCAGAGTTTGATGTCAATATAAATGAAAGTAAGAGAAGTGGAATGGGGATGTACATACGAAAATATGTGAGATGAGTCAACAACGATAATAGATCAAAACAGCTTCAAAAATTTCTTTGGGCAAGGCTGTAAGTAGATTGTATCAAATGCAAATGACTAAACCCTTCCAGATCAATCTGATGTGAAACTGATCCACGCACCTACTGTCCTGAAATCTCGAATTCGTGAGAATCTATGGAACCTTTGGGCCCCAATGGGACATATATGTCCCGCTGATATTTTTAAAACATCCAAAGGGATAAGTAAGTAGGTAATTTATTGACGTGCATATCCCAATGGTTTTCTGTGATTACATTTATAAGTTAGTGTAATTTTTAAATACATCTTAGTAATAAAGTAGTAATATAGAAGACCGAATGAAAACTGTATGTGTCATGAGTAAAGTTGCACTCTGCAAAAACTTTTTGTAATGTGTCATACATAGAAATGCCATGAATAATGTTGAATATGTAATTGGTAACAATTTTCTTGCAATAAATTGTTTTACAATATTATAAAAACCAGACAAAACTTTTCACTTTATTTTATATGGTCACCTCAACCTCAATGTGAGACATGAGTCCCATTTAAAAAGAACACTGGGACAAATATGACCCAAATCAAAAATTGCTTTTATAGTTACTTTTTGTTTTTCTTTTAGCAGAATATAGCTATTTATACTTTATTTGGCCCATTAGAGTCCTAAATTATATTAATTTTGGAAAAGAAATGACTAGAATTGAAAGGGTGAAAAGGAAACCTTACCTATTATCAACGTAGAGCACTAAACTTATTCTTATATTGGGGCGTTTTAATTTAGCCGTGGAATTATCGATTCTAAGCTTAGAAGAATTAAATATATAAAAGAAAACTCTTATCTCAAAAACTGCCCCTTATGGGGAAGAAAGTATTCCTCTAATTTGAACTAATTTTATTTTAAATAGTAATGGATGTATAGGGGAAAATTAAGCTTTTGCCATCATTTACTCCCCTTTTATCCATCCACAAACTTATATTGGAATGTTTTAATCTAAGGGTGGAATGATCGATTCTTAGTTTAGAAGAATTAAAGATATAAAAGCAAACTCTTATTCAAAAACTGTTCCTTATGGGGATCTAATTATTCGTCTAATTTGAATTAATTTTATTTTCAAGAGTAATGTATAGAGAAGGATGTATAGGTGATTTTATTTTCAATAACAATGTATAGGGAATGTATAGTATGTATGGGGTTATGGATGTATAGGGAAATACTTAAGCTCTTGCCGTCATTTCCTCCCCTTTCATCCATCCACAAACTTATATTGGATGTTTTAATCTCTGAATGGAATGATTGATTCTTAGCTTAGAAGAATTAAAGATATAAAAGAAAACACTTATTTCAAAAAATGTTCCTTATGGTGAGGAAATTATATATCTAAGTTGAACTGATTTTGTTTTCAATAGTAATGGATGTATAGGGAAATAAAAATTACACTTTCGCCTTCATTTCTTCCCCTTTTATCCATCCACAATCTTTTACGAAATTTTCACCCCCTCTACAACATCCTTCAGTGGTACAAATCCAATAAGGACCTTAATCAGAGAAGATTTGGAAAGATTTCAGAAATGCTTGTCATGTGAGTCATCGAATCAAGTAGATTTCCTAAAAGGAATATGTCTAGGAACTCCCAAATGCATAAGGAAAAGTGATTCTTTTGAGAAACTGACTTTTATACCTGTGAATATTTGCGCTGAAAGATATACCATCAGTGGAATACAAGACCATTAAGGTTCATTTAGTTCTCACTTGTTAAAACATAACGTGACTCATACTAATTCAAATTTTGAATCAATTTTTCCTTGGGGAAATTTCTGTCCTTTATGATAAAAGCAATTTCTTTTTTGACTCAAGTAAATACTTATTTTAGAATCGATTCATATTTTCTTCTATAACATTGATACGTCCATACTCACTACTCAGACACTGAATGGTTAGGGCATTTTTCAACTTCAACAAAAGACTCAAATTTGAATGATGGACTTTTTTTCTATTATTTCGATTAATCATTTTATACATACATTTCATTTATATGACTCTCCCCTTGTTGGAATGTCCTCGAGAATTTTTCTAGGTATATAAAATCTAGGTATAAAACTGAATATTACTTCGATGGGGGTGTCGAAATACCATTCTATTCCTCACGAGTGAGTTGTAATTTAATTTCTACACAATAATATCATTCTGATTTCGTTGTTTAGAAATTAAATGAGTTCAAATTCTTTTAATCGTCACAAAAATGTTTTTCTATCATTTTCTTTTTAAACGAACTTCAAATTAAATAGTAGCTATACAATACTGATAGTCTATACAATACTGATATTGTATTTCCTTCTTTTTATAATTCTTTGCTGAAATCAATATATTTATTTACTAAACCCTAATACACAGTTTGTTTAAAGAGTCATGGTTAATAGTAAAATATCTAAAGTATAAATTCATTTGATAATTCGGGTACAGAGGTGTGTTAATCGCTACACCAACATCTAGAAGAATTTGACAACAAATGCTATGAAATAATTCTTTCTTTTTTAGGTTCAACTTATAATTGTAGGGGATATAAATCCAAATTGAAAAAAATTCATAGACAATCTAAGAAGTCAAGATTTGCTATGGAACTCTTCCAGATGTTCTTAAAACGATAGACCACTCCAACCGAATTCTAAAAAAATCGCAATGCTTAAGTGATTTGCAATTTCTAAATCATTGCAAGTAAACTCCATGCAGTATTAGGCATCATAGAATTATAAACGTTTCAAACTAGTATAAATGCTGTTTTAGTTATAAAGATGTTATTATTAAATTTCCAACAATTACATATTAGAAATATTCAGGGTTGTTTTTTTTTGTAATCATTAAATTGACTAATGCATAAATTATAATTTTTATCAATTTATAATTTTTTCTTAAAAATTATGCATTGTTATGCATAATTATGTTATTGTTTTGAAATTTTGAACCTACTTAAAATGAACACAAATTATTCTAAAATATAAATATGCAATACTTCATAAAATTTTGAAAGAAAAATAATTTATTCTATTTTTAAAGAAAATATTAAAAATTTTTGCTTACAAGCAATTAGACACACAGTTTTAGATTTTAGTTAATGGGTTGACTAGAAATGGAATTAGGGAAAAAAGATCTGCTCACATTCTGTTTTCTTTTAAAATGTTTTTTTTCAACATTACTAAACTGATTTTCCTCAGAAAAACCTGTCTAAAACTCTCGTTATTTTATATATTTGAAATAAGAAAATTTTCTTATCTGCTATTAATGTTCAGAATCTTGATTTTATATGGAATATAAGGATAATTTCTAAATATGGTATTCCATTCCTTGAAAAAAAATTTCGTGCCATGTGACAGAATCCACATATTTATTTCTCTGATCTTTTCAAGATAAAAATCAAGAACAAAATTGTATCAATGACGAAGACAAATAATTAATTTTGTATAAAAATAATAGACGAAGGCACATAATTCATTTTGTATGACAATAATATAACTTATTAATAAAAGCCATTTATAGTCACAATAATCAAAAAATGTCTTTTTTGAGTGGAATGTTTAAACGTTTATGAACTATAACACACAGTTCCTGTTTCTAATCATTCATTACTACTTAAAACATGGTCGAAATAGTTTCAGTTTCGATCATGCGTGTTTCACAAAATATTTAAGGGAATAAGTCACTATTTTTTAAAAATAAATAAATAACATTTTATGTCAAATTACTCTAAGCTAAATAATTTCTCAAGAAGTGACAAAAACGACATAAAAATTTATTTTTGAATTATATTACGTCTAATTTTTTTTTTAATTTGCAAAAATTCCTACTCACCATTTTGTTTCTTTTAAATTTAATGAATGGAAAAAAAAAAACTCTGAAATAAGGTGAAATATAAGTAAAGAATTTTATTTTTGTACCAGCTCGAAATGCATGAGAATAAAGAGAATGATAAAATTTGATAGAAAAAGATAATAACATTGTATATAGATTTTTTAATCAAAATTTCTAATAGAGAAAAAAATTGTCATAAAATACTAGAAAATATATCTTAAATTCCTTTTCTTTGTTCATGTATGTTTTTAACTTCTTTTCTTTCTGTTAAAATATCTTGTTTTCAGAATATTTCATGAATAAAACTTGTATTAAAGATGCAGCTCCTGATATAAATAATATCTCAAAAAATTTATAAGAATTGTACCTCAATAATAAAAGAAAAAAAATACTATTTTAATTTTTTTTGTGACTTAGAGATGTGTATTTAAATTTAAAATAAAGTGTAGATTTTCTTTTAAAAATTGCGTTATAATTTTGTAATTTTCTCGTTTATATAGTTTAATTTAATTTTAAATTTTTTCAATGTGTCTTCTTAAAACTGGATTTTTTTTTTTAATCCTGAAATATTTTTTGAGAATAATATCTTCATACTGAACTTCATATTCTTAAAAATTTGTGCATTAACATTTGTAGAACATTGTAATATTTGCAATATTTTTAACTGTAATTGACAATAATTTAACTGTAATTTTCTTCGAAATTTATTCCATAAAAGCTGAACACTTATGCTCGAAATTACAAATTTTAAACATTTATTTCTTCTTTAATGCCTAACAAATAAAAATAAACTAATTATTTTCAGATATTTTCGTTTTGAGATTAAATTTATAGAAAAATGAAGGGAAAAAAACAATTTACAGGTACTAATTAGAGTGCATTATACAATAAAAAATATCAAGTGTAATATTAAGAGTATAATGTTTGATATAATAAGTTGAAAAAATACTAGATTTTTTATAATGATTATTTTTATGGATTAGTTGCATGCAAACTATTAGCACTTGCCAAGAGGAAAACAAAACAAAACAAAACAAACAAACAAAAAAAAACATTGAAAAAAATTACCTTTCAGAGACAAATATGGTGCTTTTAGTAAATATAAAAAATAATCTAAAAAGATAAGAATTTAAGTGCTCAAATTCACAACATTGAAATTTCTAAATTTATTTAATTTATGTTAAAAAATATCTTGAAAAGAAATGTATCTGCTGCAGACAACTGAATTTTTTAAAAGAAAGTTAAATTCGTATTTTTGGTAGTTCCTACTAATGTTTATTTGATACACTTCTTGAATAATTTTTTAGAGAATTAGAATATTTTTATTTTGGGAAGGAGCTTCCATCAAACTGAAGTTCTATAATTTTGGTTTCTACTTTTCTTATAGCAAATTTAATTATATTAATCAAATTATTCTTTTGAAATAATTGAGCAAATATGCAGTATGGAATGATATATCAAAATACAGATATTTTTTGAAGTTTAAAAATGACTAAATGATATTTAAATAATAATAAATAATGTAAAGAATAATAACTGATAGGTATATCGAGGATGGTTTGACATTTTTAATATGTTTACCTTGCTGAAAATTAGAAATTTTCATACTTTTTAATTATTGGCATATTTTAAATTTTCTTCTATAAATTTTTATTTAAATACATGTCTATAAATGCCTTGATCTCCCAGTTGTGATAGAAGAGTTGCATAAGTAATCATTCCACTTGTGGTCTTCTGCAAAAAACTATTTTTCAATGAAAATAATCCCCATGCAGTAACAACAACTCCAGAAGGGAAGTTTGCTGCCATTGTCAGTAAAAGACTCTTGGTATCATAGTTATGCGAACTCGATCTAGAGACCATTTTATAGACAGAATTTCTCACTTTTACAGCAACATTATGAACTGCAATGGCTTGAAAACTTGTTACATAGAATCCTATAATGGATACAAAAAGCAGGACAAGCTGGGAAGTCACCATTGGTGTTGGAACCTTGGATAGCTCTGCTGTCATCAAATAAGTAGTGACGCTAAATATTGAAAATACTAAAAATCCATAAAGGAATAGTAATAAAAGCGATAACGATTGTTCTACTCGTAATATACAGCATGAAACTATTTTAGAATATCTCAAGTAGGCATCGAAAAATCGTGGCAAATCTTCCTCTCCTTGGGCAAGTACTGAAAAGGATTCCACAATCTCTTTCAGAAGTCCCAAAATGTACCAACAGAGGACAATTAAAAACCCTGAAAGAATATGTTGCTGGGTTTCTAGAAGATGGTCTGTGGTTACAAAGAGAAAGCAATCAGCCCACTTGTTTTCGGTGCTCAAACCATAAAAAGTGTATTTGACGTAATGTTTCAGTACGGGTTCGTATCCTGGGAAACACATGGTGACTGTGTACCACATAAGAGTTCCCGGCAAAATATACGAAACAAGCATTCCGATTGCTAGTTGAGATACTTGATTAAGAAATTTGTTGGTTTGAAGACCAGAGTGGATGTCTTGTAAATATACCAGTGTGCAGAGGATGGCCTCTCTTTTGCAAAGCAGAGTCACGCGTATTGTGATACTGAATATGTCGGAGAAAAGGGAAGAAAATATCAACCCCATAGGTAAGAACCCGATTAAGTGATAAAGATTTCTGAAATCTCCAATAACATACAGGCTTAGAAGTAGCGTAGCTCCATATTCCAAACAAGGTTTCAGCAGTTGCTGGCACTGTGTGTGTTTTTCTTTCAATGGAAATATCAACGCTACAAAATAAAACATTCTAGCAATAAAGATTCTCTCTGAAAAGTGCTTTTTCTTCTGTTCGGCACTATGGCATTTATACAAAACAGGCGACACTCGCTTTCGAGGAAAACAATTGCTGAATCTTCTTACAAAATTCATTATTCTTGAATTTAAAAACAGTTAACAAGTTGAACGATGATCACAAACCATCATTAAATTCATTTTCCTTCTAAACAATTTTCATTAATGTTAAGATTGGATTACTAACTATCCTACATCACAATAGATCGGAGTTTCTTCCTTCAGAGTTGATTTTATTGTGCTGTCTTCCAATTCCTCGAGGACGAAAAACAACATTTCTTTCTTAGCAGACATTATTTTTCCTTCTCATATTTCTATTGTCCGAGAGAGACAAAAGAACACGGAAGACAATTTTCCAGGTCTCATCTTGTTATTGTTATAATGTCACGGTGAGAGGCACTTACCAGAAAATGATAGTGGACTGTATTGGAAATCATGTGAAATTGTTTTGGATGGATTTTTTTTCTTCGTCCAGTATAGAAGGGAAATGTTTCTACGAACTGTATTCCTGTTTAGAAAAACAGTATAAATGAAAACAAATGCATTCCTTTTAAATATTTGATACCTTGGAACAGAAGTTATATTTGTATCGATTCCTATCTTAGCGAAAAACTCCTGTGAAGTATAAAAAAATATAAGCAATTAACTATTTAGATGTTTTAACATTCGGAAAATGTGTATCTAAAATATTATTACTCTTATTAATTACTCTAAATTACACTAAAAATCTAAATAACTCTTAAATATAATTTACTCTAAATTACTCTAATTACCCTAAATTACGCTAATTACTCTAAATTACTTATTACTCCTGAGGAATAAACTAGTCAAAATGCAAAATGTTATATTTTTTCCATGACGAGTATACTCGTCAAAAACAGTTAACTGATTAAAGCTGTATAATTTAATATTATTGAACCAAAATTATAATATCAAAATTAATAATAATAATCAAAATAACTTAAATGTAACAAAGCTAATATTCTAATCTTCGGACTATAATCTTAGTAAATTATCTAGTATAGTAACTATATTCATAATATATCTATCTATATTATATTTATATTAATATCTATAGATATAATATAGACATCTTTTTCAGCATTGAATTAACACTAGATTCGAAATTAAGAGTCCCATTCTCAAGTAAGGAAATAAACTGTTAGGAAGATATTATATAGTGTTAGAAAAAAATTCTCCAATGGATGTAAGGTGAAAACTGTAAAACGCCGAATAACAGAAAATGATACTTTATTTGCACGGAAGCACGAGCACACAGACAATGGAAAAAAGCAACCAATGGAAGGCATAGCCAAAGCGTGTACAGAATAGCATTTGCAGAAACAAATAACCCTTAAACATAACCAAGCAATGACAATAGTACAGTGATAATTCGCTGAAGATCAAAACAACAAAGAGAAAGTATATTAGATTATCTCCTTGAGCTATGTGTCTCAAGTGTTCGAGGCCAGACAAATAAGCTTCTCTCGTTCTGCTCCCTAAAGCGGGATGTCTCCAAAGTTCGAGTGTTTTCGTGAACCGTCATTTGTGAAGCCAAATTCGTTTCCATTGCAAAGATTGAAGGGTCGTTAACTTCACATCATTCAAGCTAACAAACAGGGTGGGTAAGTCTTTATCGTGGAACTAATGAAATTCTGTGGCAAAAATTATTAAAACCGTTCCGAAATGTCTCCAAATTTTGAGTGTTTTCGTGAACCTTCATTTCTGATGCCAAATTCGTTTCCATTGCTAAGATTGAAGGCTCATTATCCTGAAATCGAGATGCCTCCAAAATTTGAGTGTTTTCGTAAACCTCTTATGATGAAAAATTCGTTTCCATTGTTAATATTGAAAGGTAATTAAACTGACATCATTCAAACTAAAATCCAATTGGATCAGTCTTTATCAAGGAACTAATGAAGTTCCGTGGCAAAAAATATTCCAACCATTCCAAGATGTCTCCAAAATTTGAGTGTTTTCGTGAACCTTTATTTGTCATCCCAATTTCATTTCTATTGCCAAGATTGAAGGTACATTAACCTGGCATCATTCAAATAAGATGGATAAGTCTTTATCATGGAAATAATGAAGTTCCGTGGCAAAAAAATGTTCCAACCGTTCTGAGATTTTTATAACAGTAATACAGATTAATGCTCGTAATAAAAGAAGTATATGCAGCAAATTTGGGGCTATTCGAAAAAAAAATTAAATTTCAGTTTTAGTCGTTGCGTCTTTGAGTTATTATGCTTACATAAGTGTAGAAGCATACATAAACTTCTACACTTATGACTTATCTACTCCAGACTGATCTGAGTCTAAATTTGATACATATCTATATTTTATACACTAAATACTTGTACCAAATTTTATCCATTTAATTCTCTTCGTTGTTTTATTGTTAACTTATATTCAGACCGACGTCCTGGCGTAGAGGTAGCGCTTCTTCCCCTTAACCTGGGCGTCCTGGATTCGAGTCCCGGTTCGGGCATAGTTGTTCTTCATCTGTTCTATCTGTGAGATGTGTAAATGTGCCCCCCTGTAAAAAAGAGTTGTGCAAGTGAATGTGATGCGTGAGTAACCAAGACGTATTCTTGGCTCTAGTTGGCGCTACTTAAACAAGAGACTCTCCCTTGGCTTAAAATCTTTGACTTCGTCAGTAAGCTTGTCCATGGCAAGTGCCACTATAAACAACAATCTATATTCAGACAATTTGAAAGGTATATTTCCTTTAAAAGGATTACATTTAAAATTATAAGTATATTTCGTTTATTATTATATATATTATTGTAATATTATTAAAAATACTTAAATCATATTGCAAATTGAAATTATATTAATGATAGATATTTACAAAAGATGCATGAAGGAAACATACGAAATTTCATATGTCTAGCTTAAAGCGTTATTGAGTGATCATATTCACAGATGGACAGAGATACAAAATTCCAAAAATATGTTTTTTTTTATTTAAGGGAGGTTTGAAACATGGAAACTCGTCAAAATCTCGAGAACGAACTTTTTGAGAATTACTATACTTTCTCTATACTTCGTATGCGTGGATGTAAAAATGCACTCCAAAGCACCCTTTCCTTTAAATAAAGGAATGGATCCTGTATAAAAAATATAAATAATAAATCCTGATTTGTTTCAGCTTATTAAATGTGATTATTAAATGTGAACCTAAAAATGCATAGACAGAATAGACAATATCTTATGAAAATTCATGATTTTCGTCACGAAGAAAAATTTAACTTATAATAAAAAACACTCTTTCAAAATTATTATTTAATAAATTTCTAAATAGTTAGAGTTTAAACAATAATACAGGGCACATAAGTAATAATTTTCCCATAAAATGTTTGAAAGAGGGTAGAAACACAAAATTATCTTTTAAAATGAAAAATAGCTTTCATTTTTGTAATATGGATACATTTTACCGTAGGTGAAATTTTGGAAAGTTTTAAACAACGTTAAGTTATACTTAGTTATTTTTTGTTTTAATTTTCCAAGTTTAACATTGGGCCATGCATAATCAGAAAATTTAAGATGGCAATAAATGGTAAATAACACGATTGATGATGATATTGTGTTTGCGTTACCAGTGGCTTCTGAGGGTAAAGTCTTCTGAGTACCCGAGGGCAGAAATCTGACTTCTATCTGATATGAAGATGACACTCATACACTCGACTGCACAACCTCTTTCAATAGGCTCTTTTACACATCTAGCAGATGAAACAGACTAAAGCTGTCAGAACCAGGACTCAAACTAGGGACGCCCAAGTCATGAGGAAGACACGCTTCCCCTAGGGCAAGACGCCGGCAAATAAGACGATTAAGAAAATGAATTAAAATAAGAAAAGTACATGTAATTAAAAAATAGGAGAAGAACACGAAAAAATATTTTTTCCCTAAACTTTTAACAATGCTCTGATTAAACAATATCTGGATATGTAACTGATTCTGTGGAATATTTCCCAGGTGAAGCCTTGTTTGTTTTTGATGCATCCAATTAGGGACTAACCCGAGAAAATAATTTTACACAACTAAGAAAAAATTTGAAAGATATGCGAAATTTTAACTCGACGCATGCTAATGTTTCCAAGTCAGATTGATAATTTTTTATTATGTTTTTAACATTTATTCTTTCTAATATATAACAGCGATATTTAAGCAATATTTAATATTGTTAAAACTAGCTTGTGTATAAATACAAAACGACAAAAAAAAACAACTTAAAATGTAATTAAATAATTTTTAACTTACTAAAATGTGAAAAGATAAGACATAAAATTTAAATTCCTGACAGATAGATATTTAATTACTTAAGTTTTATTAAGTTTAAAAATTCATTTCAATAAACGCTTATTACCAAAGAAATAACTGCATGTCATATTTATTAGTACTAGACCTAAATGTCTGTTTTGTAGAGTGTTTGTGAGAGAGCGACATTATACGAGTCGTAATTTACGTTTAGTACAATACATAAAAAAAATTATCATGCTAAGACATCAAAAATCTAAAATTCAATAAACATTTATTGAACAGGAAGCAGCTAATTTTAGATGATGCACATAACTCATATAAATGCTGGCATAATATAATTTCCGTGTTCGTGATTTTTGTATGTGTCTCTCGTATTAGTCTGGGATTGGCAAATCAATATTAATAGTGTTTTTTATGTAGCTCGTTATATATGAAATGGATTCATGTAAGTGGTACAATTATATATTTTAGTACATAAAGTAATACATATCGCTTAGTGAAATGACTTACTATTAAAAGAAGTTATAAAAATAGTTTGAATGGGGATATTTTCTAAACGAAGGTCAGAAAATAAAAATGGAAAAGTATAATTACAATATATCAGGTCTTCCCAAAAGTTTCTTTCTCATCGCGCTATGAATGGACATATCTGTCTGTGCTTGTGCAAACATGCAGGCTTATCTATTAACCGTCTATGTCACCAGTTTCAGTCGTCCCAGAGCTCTTTTACAGTACGTTTCGTTCGTGCCTCAGTCTCTTTTAAGACTTTCATCCACAGAGTTAAACATGGGTAGCGAAAGGCGACATTTACGGCATGGTATGCTTCATTGTTTAAAAAAAGTGACAGTGCATATGGGCATAGAAAACGCACTTGGTGTAAGGACAATGGGCCTTCAACTGTCGCAAAGCAAAAAAAAAAAGTTCTTTTGTCCATTTGGTGGGATTGCAAAGGCGTAATTTTCTAAGAGCTCCTTCCTTAAGGTGAAACAATAAATTCTACGAAACACTGTCATCAGCTGGATCAATTGAAAGCTGTCATAGCAAAAAAATGGCCAGAATTAATCGACCGATGAGGCGTTGTTTTTCCTCATGTCAACGCATATTTCATTAGTTGTAAGATAGAAGCTCTTACAGTTTGATTGGGAGGTTTCAGCGCTTCCTACATATTCTCTAGATCTCACTCCGACTGATAAGTGTGGGATAAGCGCTTTAAACTATCAGCGAAATAAAATTGTACCTCGCTGATTATTTCCTGTCCAAAACACAACAATTTTGGGAAGAAGGTATAATGACGCTTCCTGAAAGATGGAAGAAGGTAATAGAGCAAAAGGGTTCTTACATAACAAAATGAATTATATCTGAAACAGTAAATATTGCGTATTCATTTCATATTAGAAATAGGAAAGAAACTTATGGCTAATAGAAGGCATAGATGAGCTTAGAAATGATAATTTAAAATTCACTCTGAAATGAGCAAGATATCATATTTTATGAATAATTATGGAGAACAATACAATATATCCCATCAATAAAAATGGAAAATACCGTATGTCATTGTATTTTTCATTTATTGAAGACATTTCATATGCTATTTATTAGGAATAATAATGTTGTTATCCAGTGGAAAGGAATATTTTTTTTGTTTTAAACGTAAACAACTTTCCATTTCGATATAATGCCTAGTTGTGTTCAGTAAAAGTTGCGTACGCTCCCATTTTACTTCTCCATATCTCAAATGTATTATAATGACATTATATTAGTATATATAATAAGTCATATTTAATTATTAACGTTAAATTTTTCTTTGATGATGATCAGTAAATGTTCATGAATTTATTTTCTGTTTTATCTACGATATGCCTTAATATTCGAAATGCTTTACTTATGTTTACGAATTCCTTCAGAAGAAATCGGATTAAATTTCAATTTAATCAAATATTTACTATTTAGTCAAATTTTAATCTCTTTACAAATGTAATATAACGGAATTAGTGAATATTCGTCAAGACATTGCCAACTTAATTTTCAATTATCATGGAGTCAGAATTTTCAAAATAGCAATGCTTTGTATTGAATTATGGTAAAAATAACCTTTATTGTTTTAAACATTTCCATTTGCATTCCGTTAAAAAAAGAGGGATTTAATTTAAAGAGGGATAGCATTAAAAGGGAAATGATTATATATAGATTACAATAATAAGTCATTAGAAATATATTTATAGATAGATAAATGCTCATTCAACGAAATGAAGAATCAAATATGTCTTTTATTATAAATATATCATCATTTTCAATAATATTTCGACGTATTTATTTGACCATATTCTCTATTTGTCATATATTTTTCTCTTTAAATTTTAGACATTTAAATAAAACAATGGTTTGCCTTTTACCGACATATAATAAATAAATATAAGGATCAGTTTAAATTATTGTATTCACAAAGAAATTTTCATAAAACTTCGATTTAAGTTTCGTTATTTGAATTTATTAATTCGCGTATGTTTAGCATAGAAAAGTGAAATTTATATGATATGACATAAATTTGAGATTGATGTATTTTTTTTCTTGCCTTCATACATACGCATCCTTGGGAATACGCACAGACCTACAGAGAGTGAGAGCGGGTGAAATAGTTTATAAATTACTTACGGAAGAAAACATAAAAAAAATCGATGTTTTTGAGACCCCAACTCAAATAAGCAGATTTGCGCAAGCATCAAGTATCTCTAAGTAAAGAGATTTAAATAATTTCCAGTTTTCCATGAATAAAACAAAAGCTCAGCATTCTTTTGTTCTTAATTTCCTGGGCGAAAAGGAAAATACACGAAACATTTCTAAGTATAAATGTCGCATTATTTAAAAACAAATGAATTCGTTTCCTGAAATACATAAATCTATAGATGTAAATTTTAAAGTTCACTCATTTAAAACTCTTTGATGCATTTAGACAGATTATTTCATTATATTACAGAAACAATTTATAAAATGTTTGTAGTAATGGTATGTGAAATCATGAATTAGAAACAACATCTTGTTATGAAGTACGAAGAAAGCTTCTGTCTGGAAAAAGAAAAACCAATTCTCTTATTTATCTGTTTTGTTAGAAAATAGTTTAACTTCTTTTTTTTTTACAATAAATGGTTGCTACCTCCATTAATTTGGGTCTTTTATATTTCAAAACATTTTTTTTATTTCTAGCAAGAATGAAAATTTATATTAAGTCAATAAACGTAATTCAAGTTTTTTTTTTACTAATTTATTTTACACATTTTTATTACATAACTTGATTTATTTCAAGTTTGTAAAGATGGAGTTTAGTAAACTCATTTCTTGATGTTCTAAAAATTTGGAATTGTGTACGCATGTGTACGATAGATGGCATTATGGTATTTTGATATTTTCAGAATTTAAATGTAATCAATGAATTAAGGAAAGAGTTACTTTTATACCCATAATTTTATTATGGTTAATTATGAATTTTTATCACAGAGTATGAAAAAAGTAAAATTAAAAATTCTATTTTTTGAATATTAAAACAAAGTGTGCTTTTGGAAACTGTTAATTTGTTGTTGTTATTATTAATCAGAAAATTATTAATTACAGTTTTTAATTCGATAATTTACTCCATGTCAATTTAATTGAATTCCATAGCAAATGAACCCTTTTTTCCTATTTATCAGTCTGAAAAAAAGTTAAAATAAAAATTCTCATTTAGAATATGTTTTAAGAAATGAGGATTAAAATTACCCCTGACGATTTTTTAATCGAGTTATTTCTGAAATTTTTGAATGCCAGCTGGAATGATTTGGAGAGGGGGTACAATTTATATTTTCAAGTGTTCGAGAGGTTCGAGAAGATCGTGAATTGTAGTTATGCTTCTCTTGTATTATAATAAATGAATAAAACTTAATCAATACACAAGATATTTCAATAAGGAGGGAATCTTGTCCAAACCAAATTAGGAAGAAATGATGTTGGCAAATTTAGATACCATTATTGTTCTTTGAATGAAATTGTTAATTGTGATTTTCATTTTGAAACAGCAGTATAGGACAACGGTTTTTAAATGCTCGATTCGGACTCTTGTGGTCTTTAGTTTTTCTCAAAGACACTACCAAAAATTTTCTAATCTTATTAGTTCATTTTTTCTTTCTATTTCGTCGGTCATGATATCAATAATCTAAT
This sequence comes from Argiope aurantia, assembly GCA_026543865.1. Classification (NCBI taxonomy): domain Eukaryota; kingdom Metazoa; phylum Arthropoda; class Arachnida; order Araneae; family Araneidae; genus Argiope; species Argiope aurantia. The sequence continues at coordinate 17,708 of JAPMOR010020222.1, forward strand.
AAATGGTGGTCTAATAAATTTCTCTAAACAGCTTATCAATTGAAAAAGATTAAAGATCATTTTATAAAATGATTTAATAAAAGAGTATTAAATATGTTTGGCATAAAGTAAAGTTTGCTAAAAGAAAATTGGCCATATGAATTTTTTTTAGAATTTTAACTAGAAAATCTGTTGAAATTATGATGTATTTGTCATGGATGAATGTTGTAAAATAATACACAATACTTCTGATCATCATTCCAATGATGCATAAATGTTCATTCTTTTCATATATGTGCAAATTTTTAAATAATTTTTAATCTTTATTATTATACTGAAGACTGAAAGGAAATTGTACGTTCCATGAATAAATAACACAATCTGTCTTAAAGTCAAAATGTACTAACTTTAAAAAATCGAGAGCTTAAATTACTCAACTATTAATAAATAACATTAAAAGAATGATATGAAAAAAGGTTGCATTCTTTAAATCAAAAATAAATTCATCAAAAGTTATGATATTAAAATGATAATTTCGTACGAACTATCCGCAAAAGATAATTAAAATCTTCTGCAGTATTCGTTCATTTTTGTAACAGAGAACAAACACTCCATGATTCATGTTTATATCGAAGCTGAGATACCTTTTTTTAATGAATCTATAATAAACTTCTTCTTTCTTATCGAACGATGTGACTTGTTGTGAAACTCCATCAGCAAAAAAGCGGCCGAGGATGTGATTATTTGGTGCATTTCGAAGTTCTCGCTCTGTCACGGATGCAAGAGTGTTCTCCGTTTCTGATTGGACCCTTGGAAGTAAAAGACGCCTGGCTCGTTGCATATTGATGAATAATTTGGCTGTTTGTGCCTGAATTATTAATAGTTCTCTCCTTTTGCTGTTTGGATTAATATCAGAGATGCGGAAAAATTCCAGGTTTCGTTAATTATTCACTTCGAAGTTAGGAAGGGGAGATTTTCAAGACATTGTTGTATCAAACTGGAAGAAAAATGTTTGTCTCAGCGCATTCCTACTGTTCTGCAGGAATTATTCTTTGTATCAGAAAATATTTATTCTGAGTTGCGTTATCAATCATAAAGTCTATTCTTTTGAAGTGACGCATTTTTTTTCAAAGTGCGAAATAATGGATTTTATTTATCATTAACTATTACATAACTCATCTTACTGGCGTGAATAAACGCATTTAAGAAAGTAATATACAGGGTGGTTATAATTAAAGTTCCACTTTGAAATGGTCATAAAAGAAGAACTGCAGGAACAAATGTTATCAAACTTGGTAACAGTTTAAAGGAAGTCATGAGAATTTCTTTTCTGCCAAAAAAAGTTTAAAAACTCACCACAAGGGGAGAAATGGCGCTGTATGCTATATTGTTAAGCAAAATAGTACATGAAGACATCGGTTTAAAAAGTGTTTAATCGTTTCTGAGTCGTGTTACAAAGCCTGTTCATTAGGGTGAAACGAAAATAGTCTTAAAATTTTTTTCTTAGATTTTACTTTGGTAATAGTGCGGAAAAACTGTATTTTAGGTTTAAAAACAAAATTAAAAAATTTGTTTGTCATATTACATTATCTTAAGGTGCCACAAAAAGCTTAAAATTTTTTAAAAATGGAAAAAAATGGAAATTTTTAAAAAGGGCATTTAATATTTTTTCTTATATTTTAGTTTGGCAATAGTGATGACAAATTAGCTTTTAGGTTCAAAAAGAATTTTAAAAAATTCTGGTTGTAATACAACATTATTTCGAGGTGCCGAAAAGGGTTTAAATTTTGTAAAAAAAGATTGAAAAATTTTAAACTTTGATAAAATATTTTTATGAATTTTTCTTTCATATAATGTTACAAAAGATGATTTTAAATACATATATAAGCATTACAATTAGTAAAAATTATTAATTACAAAGTATAATAATAATAAAAATATTTTTTATGTCCAATTTTGCTTTTTTTTACTTCTGTATCCTTAATGATTACAAATGTTACAGCTGCAAAATGTTTCTGTCGATTTGACTACCACATTAAACCATTTTTTTAAATTAAATTTTGGCATATTCACACGTGAGTCGATTTTTGCTCTTATGTATCTTCTCTTGAGATTGAACCACAGACATTTTGTGTAGATCCGGGCACCAATCTCACAATTCTTTCCACTGTTTGCATGTGACAAGGAAGCCAGGGAAAGTCGATAACCGAGTCCACTATACTATTTAGTTCAGCTTCAGATGCCTTCTGTGTAAAGTTTTAACTTAATATTAAACCGCACAGGAACTTGGTAGTTATATTGCTTCTCATCTATTTGACGGATCTGGTTAACTTACCTCTTTTTGTAAAGAAAACTGTTGTTTTGCAGCGTTGTCACCGTCTCCAGTAATCGTTTCTGATGCGCTAGTATTTTTTGCCCGTTCATGATTGAACTTAATTATTTTGTATAGTTCTTGACTCTTTCTTACTTCTTTCTTCCTCAAAGCGCTTGTGGTAACATTATCAATATTACTTATAACCATTTTCCTGTTACAGCATTGATCGTTTAGAATCTTTTATTCCATAACTGGCTCTTTTTTCTCTTTTATATAAGTCAGTAATATCAAATAAACGTCTAGCGTCTTCTCTAAATTTTGTGAGGATGAAATTAAACTCATTTGATCATTTCCTGCCTTGAAATTTTAATAAATTAATGCATTAAGCATGATAAGCTTTTATCATTTGTGAAATTCTTTTGCTAGAAACAACGGGAATAGAAGCTCTTGACCATATTTGTTCTATTATGGAAACTAAAGTGTCATATATTTCGTTTACAGAAAAATCTTTCTCTGAAGTAATTTTGAGGTTATGTCTAATGTAACAGTAGATTCGTCAGTAGTGTGTTAAACTTCAAGCAAATCACTAAGTTCCCAAAAATAGAATATTCCGATATTTGTCTTGTCTTCGCTTATTTAGATTGAGCTATTTTTATTCACAGTTAAGTCCCCTCAGGAGCTCACCTTTTTTGGGTGAGTGCGGATGCCCAGGTCCCGAGGTTCCCAGGGATCTTTACTCCCTTAATGCTTGCTCCCCTCTGCGTCTTTTGCTGTTTGCTTGATCCTTCCATCCTTCGCAATGCTCTTCCTTACCATGTGGATGGCGCAGTATGGCCAAAAATGGCCCTTATTCCAAAAAACTCAAATGAACCAACCTCACAGCAAAGCACACAAGAACAAACTAACAAATCAGTTACATTAAGCAGTTACACAATAGACGGAGGGAAGACCCCAACTCAACTGAACTTGACAAAGCTATTGATTTAAAACCAGCTCTGTCCTTGTCACCGAATAAAGATTAATCTCTATCTTACCTCAATAATTATCGCTCCGGAGACGATTCAGGGCCATGCCAGTACAATAGTAGAACTGTTTTCATACTTTTAATCATATGTCATTGCCTAATGAAAACTTTTTATTTCATAATCGAGGCACGCAAAATTCCTTAAAAAGTTGCAAAAAGTGTGTGTTTTTATGAAACTTTAACGCTCCTGCGGCACCTCACGTCGTATTCTAATATTGCTCATATTTATAATTTATTTTATCTACACCAAAAGGCAACTTTTCCGTGCTATTCCAAATTAAAAATCAAAATTTCATTTTCTCGTTCCACTCTAATGTTCATGACGTCCACCATTCTCTGAAAGCAAGTTATATCACATTACTGAATTCTTAACAGTAGCTCTTAGCATATCAGGAGCAATGTTGCGCACATGTCGCTGTATCGCATCTTTCAGTCACGCCAAATGTTTTAGATTATCACCATAAACAGTAGCTTTTCGAGATAACACACACTGAACATGCTTTGTAACACGTTTCAGTTAAACGATTAAACACTTTTTAAACCAATGTTTTCATATCATATTTTGCTTAATCCAATTTTGCTTAACAATATTGTAAACAGCGCCATTTTCCCCCTGGTGGTGGGTTTTTAAACCTTTTTTAGCAGAAAAGAAATTTCCATGACCTCCGTTAAATTATTACCAAGTTTGATAACATTTGACCCAGTAGTTTTCCTTTTATGACCATTTCAAAATGGAACTTTAATTATAACCACCCTGTATCTCGAATAGAAAAATATCGCATGAATATTTTTAAATGTAAATAGTGTAGCAGAATAAAGTTATTAAATGTTTTATTTAGAAAAACAATCATAATGTAAGTCAGATTGGTAATCGGATAATTACTCTAAAATGATTACATTTGAACGGAAAAGAATTAAGATAATGCCTTCTCGTTCAATGGGACAGTAGACTCTATTAGGCACTTTTGGGAATTATTCAGTCTGGGTTATGAAATTTTTTATGCATATGTATTAATATATTAATACATCGAATATCTTAAAAAACATTTTAAAACGAAATATATTGTTTTTAAAAAAATTGAAAAGATATGTAATTTTTAAAAATTTTAAAATATTTCAAGCAATTAAAATTTTTTCTATACATTTTTTTTTATTACCCAATGTAAATTTATTTGGAGCAAAACTGCGTATGCCTAATTCAATGCTAATTTTCTTAGAAATATTTTTATGTACACTTACTGAACTTTCATAAGAATTTTATATTTTTCATCACTAAAATTAACTTTTAAGGAGCTAAAAAAACTCGAAACATAAAATGCATACACCATTTTCTTCTGATGTTTGAATGTAATCTTTATTATCCCTTCCATTTAAAATCTTCAAAAATTAAGACACCTGAAACACTTCAAATATATTTAAATCTAATTACAACATCATTTTGAGAAAAGTCATTAAGATGTACTTTTTTCCTCTTACGCTTCAAATATTTATTTTATTGAATAATATATTTTATAACACTATTTTAATTGAATATAAACATATATTATTTTTGTGATAAAACAATAAAAATAAAATTGTACATTTTTACTTACTTCAAAGGCCACTGTCCCCTTTAAGAAATGTTTGCAAGAAGTCATGTAACAGTAGGAAATCCTTGAAAGCTCTATTTACTCTGGCCCATTGATTCTAATGACGGCTGACCAGATTGATAATCAATGTTATACCCTTTTTTCAATGTAGTTTCCTCATGTAACGGTCTTGTCATCAACATAGATAACATTACCTCCCATTTAAATATATAATTACATGTTGCATTACATAGTGGATGCCCCTCTTGCAACTTCCAACGAACTTTTTAAAGCTTTTATGTGATGTCTTGTTTATTTTACGTGCGTTTTGAGTAAACTTTTAAAGTCGAATGGATTCGTAAAGTATGTTTTCAAATTTCCATTTATGGAAACTCAGTTATATAAAATATAGACTAGTAAAATTTGAAAGAGATTTTTCTATTCCTTGATGCCGAAGTTAGATAGCATTGAGTACTTTTTTCTATTAAATACTTATGACTTTCTGTTTATTATATGGTTTTATGAAACAAATATTGATTAATTTAGTTTATAAAGTTTGACTAGATCAACGGAATGTATATTTAATATTTAAAATATGAAAGAAATAATGCGAAGAAAAACATATGAGAATTTTAATATTGAGCATGAATAAAATTAAATTAGTTTTTTAATGTTGCACAAAATAAATAACAATAAAGTGAATAGATAATCGTATTAGATAAATCGAAAATAGTTAAAGTTAAAAAAAAGAAAAATTGAAGAATTGATTGAAGTTTTTATCGAGAAACCTACAATTCTATTATAAAATAAAATATAAATCAATAATAAATAATTATTTGTAATTGTTTAGTAATTTTCCTCAAAATTTCAAACATCTCGAAAGAATGACGATTTTAAATTTGCATTATCATTGAATATTATTTGTACTACGTAAATTATTTAGGCTTGAAATGAAATCTAAGATAGATGAACAATGCAAATGAAAATAAAAAAGATTTTTCATGTTCGAATACTAAATAAACAATGCTTTATTGTATGATAATAATACAAAGGGCTAATAATCATCTAAGAAATTTAAGAGAGGATGTAAAGTGATCACTAATATGCATATGCATCACTAATATGCATATTTAATCACTAATATGCATATTTGACATTTACATTTATTGCAACTTTTAGTTCTCAACAGGCTCCCATTGACTTTTCAGGCCGCGGTGGCCTGGTAGTAAGGTCTCGGCTTTGGAACCGGAGGGTTTCAGGTTCGAGACCCGATTACACCGAAGAACTGTCGTGTAAGGGGGTCTGTTGCACGTTAAATCCGTCCTGACCAAACGTCCTTCCGCTGGTGTGATGTGGAAAGGGGGGTGCCAGCTCAGGTGTCGTCCTCGTCATTTGACCGCGGTTCAAAATTACGAGGTCCGTTCCAAAATAGCCCTAGTGTTTCTTCAAACGGGACGTTAATACAACTAAAAAAAATTAACTTTTCAAGAAATTCAAGCAATTTTTTTGACAAACAATTATCATCAGTGACTTAGCAATTGTAGAGGATGATTAGATCATGGATTTATTTCTTTACCCTTTATAAGAATAGAGTTTAAAAACTAACATTTAGGCACTAAGAGCTTGTTTCTCTGATGCCCAGAGCGTTCATATGTCCCATGCATTTTCTTGATACACTCACCATGCTGGCCTGAAGCTCCTGATAAAATCCAGTACATTTCTTCGTCTTTTATGAGAATATAATTTAGAAACTTATATTAAGACATTAAAAACCTGCTTCTATATCGCAGCTGAATTGCTTAGACTGCAAAAGGTATTATACTAGCTAGTGAAGAAAATGAGACGCTAAAAATATGGACAGACAGTTTTTACAAGTTTACTAGCAACTTAAGATCCTCATTTTTCTCATCAACTTGCCCGAGAAGCAAGTCCCTACTCCTCCAAAACCTAAATATTCTCTTAAGAAGGATCAAAGCCCATGCTGGTTATCAGGGTAATGAAGAAGCTGATATTCTAGCAAAAGCAGCCATTATCGAAGGGGTTTCAATGGACGCCCAAACCCCTGGTGCCATCTTAAACAGCGTCTTCAGAAAATATTTATAAGAGAATGGCAAAATCTTTGAAATAAAGAAAATATTGGTCATTTTGCTTATAAAGTCATCGAGACAGTAAAATTACAACGTTTCTCCTGGACTCGTGAAAAAATCCTGTTTGTCACAGGATGTGGTCCATTCCCCTCTTTTCTTCACTGTTTTTATTTACTAGAACATGACTATTGCTCTTGTAGAGAAGTCCATTCACTTTGCGACATTCTGCCCTTTTATTCTTTCATGGCATCTCTGGAAACACTCACCTTAGCTAGAAAGTTTTTGTATAAAAGAGTTCTTCATAATTCATCTTCCAAAAGAAAGAATCATAAACATGATTAGATTTCTTAATTGATAATGGAGAACTTTAGTTCCAATTAGACTAAATCTATCAATTTTAGTCCATCATTTAATACACCTCGCATTTTATTCATAATATATCCTTAAGCTCCCTCAAGGAACTAATTTTTATAATTCCTTTAAATGTTGACTCATACTTTACATCATCATGTCCATTCATCCAGTTTTATTGTACTCCAGATATTTTTCATTCTATTTTTTTTTTATCATTTCTTGTTATGTTATATGTATTCGTATTTTGTCATTTGTTTGTTTCTGTCAAATTGATTGCTGTGTAATGTTTTTAAAATAAAGTTCACCTACATCTATGCCAAACAGTAAAGGGGACACTTGAGCCCTAGAAACGAAAGTGTGGTGTGGTGTAGTGTGAACTTCCCTATGTTCTTTGCATTTTCCTGCGCCACCTCCAAGATGGCGTAATGCTCTTGGTAAGTTTCAATATATTTACCCATTTCAAGATTAAATATGGATGAAATGAGCGATAGATGAATGAAGGTACAATGGAGGGGCGATACTCGGTTCCAAGTATCATGTTGAACCGTATTTAAGCACAAGTTAAGCTTCTTTCAAGTTCATCGGTTGAGTGATCTTAGAAGTGTATTCTATAAAGTAATAATCAGTCGGAAGGACATTGTGAAAATATTTGATATTAAATTAAAATTATTTTCAATATTATCAGAAAATAATATCACCAAGGATGACAATTAGAGTAAATATTGCGGCTGGATTTTAAGAGAAAAACCATTTCTACCATGATTGTAATAAGTTTAGAGAAAGTACATAAGGTTTATTTTTTTATTTAATATCTCTATACGAAGGATTAAAACTATCATATCATAACAAATAAGACAAACATACCATATTCATTCGAAGGAAAAGGAAAATGCGAATAATGTTCTATTGAATTTTCTTCAATCAGTCGTTGCCTTTCTATGCAGAAAAAATTGCTTTACACATAAACGAAATCAAAATAATAAACGGAATAAAAATAAGTTTTTTTAAAATTAAATTAATTAGTCATATTACATAAATTTATTTTTTAAATGTAATTAATTTCGCAAAGACAGGATCTTATTTATATTTAGAAAATCGTGAAATTTTTATAAATCAGTAAAGAAATAAAATTTAAATGCTCCCGAAAGTATTTAGACGATTTTAGAGTTTTTCGCCACATCCTTCTTTGTGATCTGAACAATTAGTTAAAATTATTTTTTTTCAGATGGTATATTCTGTTAATTATTTATTTATTGTAAATTTAATATTTAATGGAATCTTTCTAAATTTATTATTATTAAAGGCATAAGTTTCTGAATATTTGCAGGAAAGCTATATCAAACTTCATGCTTTAAAATTTGAGCTTACTTTAATAAAAAAGCGGCATTTTTTCAAAAACAATTTAAATAATGAAGCTCTATGTTTTGATCATCAGTATTCCATAACGAATGAACAAAAATGATCAATCAAATCATCATAAACATTATCACTCTCAAAATTTCAAAAGAGACTTTTCAATGAAAGTGTAATGTGAAATGTAAAACCTCACTGATCTCAGAAATATATCTTTTCAGAAATATCTTATTATCTTTTCAGATATCATTTAACTTATAATATATACATATTTAGAGGAAAATATCTTTTATATACCAAAGATGATAGATTTTTTTTAACTATTCAATATCTAAAATAAAGCTCCAGCAATTTTCGAAGTATTAGTTTAAAAGAAATGAACTGAAGGTCAGAAGAAATTTTTAGAATAAATATGATGTTTATGTTGATTTAGAGTGCTTTTAATGAATGCAAATAATTGATATTTCTTAATCCTAATACTTTTAATCCTGCTTCAATTGGAAAGTCCTTTTAAGTGTTTTTAGAAACTTATTTAAGCAATACATCGAAAATAACCCATAATGAAATTGGAATTGTACATTCAAAGAAACAAAATTAATGAAATATCGGATTGAAAATGTTTGCATTAGAATGAACCTTATTGTGTTTTGAAACATAAGATGTTTTCGAAAACATACTTTGACGAAATCTCATTTATAAAATTCATTTTTCAATATTCAAAACAAATTACTCAACATTCAAACGTGATTTGCATCCTATTTTTCAATTATAGGGAAATTGGAGTTTCATGCCAAGAAATAATGCAGAGATTGCATCTGAGCCAACAGAGCGCCAAATGAGTTTTTCAGCACGAAAAGCTTTTTAGCGATCAGAATCAAAAGTAAAAGATAAAATAGTTTTCAAAGAAATAGGGATATTTCTTTTGTTTTCTGTCGCCCAAGATCGGTGTTTGTCAAACGCTCGTCGTGCCTGGTCTCTATCCATCACATGGACGACAGACTGTCGTGACTACATTTCATGTCACCACCCGACTCCATTTTTCTTTTATCTTTGGTCGCAATTTGCATCTGAGACACGCGATGTGTCGGAGAATGGTTCTGGCCTTAGATGTCAAGTCGATACTGAAATATATTCTGATAAAATTTTATTAATGACTTAGTATATAGTGAGGCATACTTTATGACATTTCTGTGTGTTCGTTATATTCTGGAAACAATTTTTAAAAAATGATAGCAAATGTTGTATAAAATTGCCCAGAGGAAAATTTTAGAAAATTGTTTATATTTTAAAGTATTTAAAGTAAAATAATTAAAAGTTCAGTGGGGGTTAGATATTAAAATGCCATATTTCTCTGGTATACGTTAAAAAAAAGCAGGAAGTCATATAATTAAAAAAATATAAGATAAAAATTTCATTATATTAACATTAGATGGTGATTCGAAATTTAGCATATATAATTTTAATAAAAAGTAAAAAGGGAAAACAAAGTTGTATCGTACAAAATTAGAAATCAGTGGTTTCCAAACTAGAGTTGACATTTCCTTTTTAATGGGTCGTGATAAAATTCTCTCTTATTTGATCCGTCTGGATCAAGACATTACATATTCGTGCAAATATTTAGAAAGCGTCTTTCTATAATGCCACGCTTTTATTCAGTGTTAGGACGACTTAAGGCTGACACTTGAAATGAAGTTTTATTGACATAGAGATAATATCAAAAATAAAGGATTTTCTGGCTCTACGAAGCACGTATTGATGCCTTTTGGTGTCTTTAAAAATTCAGTGCTTTGAAGGTGAGGTGGATTATTATAGATTTAGTTTCTAAAAGATTGGTAGCAATATTTAAACGTTTGGAAGTATTTGAGTTAGATGGGGCATGAACATGTAGAAAGGACTAGTTAATAAAGTATAGTAATTCTTCATATTTTCATACGATATTTCAGATTTAGATAATATATCCATATGTCAGATTCCCTCATTTTCAAAGATCTCACCATTCACAGAACTGTAAGTTTCACCGTGACGTTGCACAGATTAATAATAACTTTCGAAAACATCCGTGGTTTAAAGTCTTTCACAACAATGATGGATATTTTATAAATTTTACGTATTTTTGCTTAGAGAATCATTGCTTAGACTATACCTACTCATGTCATAAATGATAACTCTTGGTTCAAAGATTTATTTCTGCTGCAATTATGATTAACATTATGTGGGATAAAAATCATGTTGCCAATCATGTTATGTGGGGTTGAAATTTGTTGTAATATTTCCTTAAAACACTGAGAAAAGACGTTAAAATTTTTAATAATAATTTTAAGATATAATATTTTTTTAAAAATAATTTCTTAGATAATCTCTACTACAATAGAAGTAAAATTATGTCATAACTGGTAGCTCAGGGTTACGCTTTATTTCTACTGTTGTAGAGATTTACATTATGTACAATACAAATCCTCTTGCACTCAATTTTTCGTGAAATGTAGTAATTTACAGGTAATATGCCAGCCTAAAAACATTATAATGTTAAAATTTTAAGATTATGCATACTACTAAAGAATATACAATAGATTGAAAATATATATTTGGGGTATTTATTTCAGACCCTACTAAATATTTAATTTTAAAACAGAGAATTGCATTTGTGAAATAACAAATTAAATAAGAAGAAAAGGAAATATTTCGTTAAGAGTGACATTTCGTTTAAATCTGGTAATATATTTAGCTTTGGGGTATCTTGCCATATGTTCTTTATTTTCTTTATTCCATTACTATCATACTTGCAATTTATGCTAAAGTTTAAAAAACTAATACCTCTAACTTTTTAGTTTATTACAATTATTTAAAATTACAAAAGAATGAAATACTCTCTGCCACCAAATGTTGCAAGTTTTTTTCTACTTCCTTATAAACTTAACTGAAACTAACTAAACTTAATAAACGTAACTAAAACTAACTAAACTTAATAAACTTTCCTTATAAATTAAACTAAAATCCACGTTAAACTGTTTTGTATTTCTTTCAAATGTGCCAAAATCGTTTATAAGTACCATTTAAATACATGATTAATTTTCTTCACAAATCTTTAATGTAATATTACAAATAAAGTTATGTGAAACAAAATTATTATAAACAAATATTACAAATTTTTTTGAATTATTGCATTTATCAATTTACTGACATTTTTGGAAAGTAGTATCATTATATGAAGAGCAAAATTATGTTTCACTTGCTGAGAACAACAAAAGCTTCCATCAAATCTCTTTTATCTGAATATTGGCAGCCAACAAATGAGACAAGATATTGCCTTTTCAATGCAATTACGTAAAAGTAAATAGAAATACAGTGAACAAAAGGAATATTATTTCATGCCAGATGTTTTTCCTTGAAAAAAGTACACATTTGTTCGTTGCTATTAAGAATCGACAGTATCGAGTACAAGTGCAGAAAAATAATATGTCTCATAATGAAAAGAATTAATAGTTTCATGTAAAATTTTGTCACAGCTCGTGACAATGAAACCAAATCTGGCCACTACATTTTAAATTACTCCATCTTGAAATAATATAAGTAATTTATGGATTCAACAAGACGTTTAAGCAAGAATTTCTACCGGAGACGAACATCTCTTAAATTATGCAGATCTCACAGCACTATCCAAAAAATGAAGCAATTTGCAGAGAAAATTTTCATTGCCAGAATGTTTTGCTTTGTGGCTTTAGTATTTCCTATGAAAGCGAAAAAGACATTTTCGTATCATTTGCTCCAATCATGTTTACATTTTGGAGCCACGATATTTCTAGGCATTTATGTAATAGGAGATTTCAGGAATATATACAGATTGATGGGGACCATACCAGTAGGGTTAACATTTGCTGCCTTCTGTACAGACTTTTTCAGCATCACTATTCGTGTAACTCTGCTCTGCAAACGCCATTCAATACTATCCACGATCACTTATCTACAGGCAGTATATTCTAGCCTTGAACATGTTAAAAATTCCAATAAAATGTCTCAACTTGCCTTCGGAGTCATTATTTCTTTCACCTTCCCGAGCGTTCTTTTGTGGTATACTGTAACCCTTTGTTACACAGGTAATGAGAAAATACTAAAACATTATATCAAATACGTTATCTTTGGCTGGAGCGCAGACAACAAATGGATTAACTGTTTTGTTTTCGTAATTGTTGACCATCTTCTGACTCTCCAGCAGCATGTTTTGTCTGGATTTCTGATAGTTCTCTGCTGGTATCTCTTTGAACTTCTGAAGCAAATCATTGGATCATTTCTGTTGACGTCACAACAAGAGAATGATCTAGAAGATCTTTGTAAAGCCTACTTAAAATATTCGAAGACCATTCTCAACTGCATCTCTTCCATCGAACAATCTTTGTCCCTTCTCTTGATACTGCTTTACATTTACATGGTGTCCACGATGTTCAGTGTTACCACTTACCTGATGAGAGCAGATATATCCGTGAGTCCAATACCCATGGTGGCTTCACAGATCATTTTACTTCTCGTAATAATAATTGGATTCTATGTCACCAGTTTTCAGGCAAAGGCTGTATACGACATTGCGATAAAAGTTAAGAACTGCATATATGAAATGGTATCTAGATCCGATTCCGAAGATTACGATATGAAATGCCTTTTGTTGACAATGGCTGAGGAGTTTCCATCTAGAGTTTCCATAAAAGTAGGGGGATTATTCTATCTGAAGCGTAGTTTCCTACAAAAAACTACTAGCGGAATTCTGACTTATGCAGTGCTTCTTTCTCAGTTAGAGCACCAAAAGGTTTTCAAACAGGTTTTTGAGAACCCCCCTCCTTAGTTCTTTGCGTAACTATGAGAAGATCTGAATATATTTAGTATTCTTTCATTTCTATTAATAGTTCTGATGAATCACTGAAAATCTAAAGAAAAAGAATGGAAAGAGGCATAAGAAAAGTTAGTTTAATTATTTTTGCCATATATTTATTTATAACTTAACTGATATTGTTCAGAAATAGTATAAAAAGATAATATACTGAACTGCATTATGTATAAATAACTGTGCATGTTTATTATTTAAACTTTTTTTCCTTTTTCATATTGCAACTAGTGAACAAGAAGTTCAGATATGTTTTCGAGTCTGATATGAATGAACTCGCATGAACTAATTCAAATCTTACTTTATTATTATATTAGAAAGGTGCGATAGGCCAACGTGTGAAAATTATAATGAAATAGGAAAAAATAGAATGATATTGTTTTGTAAAAAGGTCGGAGCATTTTTCTATGTGAATATATGTACATATTAAAGTTTTACTGATATATGGTATATGTAATGAAAATACGGATTATTTTTACAATTTAAACTTAAATATATGCCCAACATTAAATTTACCTTATGGTATCAATAATAATTGGTTCGATAAAATAACCGTAAAGGGAAATATGGAAAAATTTCTGCTTACCTTTCAACTTCGCATAAAAATTGAAAAAGTTAAAAATGAAGGATATCATATGAATATTAAAAATGATACGGAATTAAATTAATTATATTTTATAATTATCATCCCATTCATTTCCATCATATTTTTCATTCTTTGGCTATGAATAATTTTTTTACAAGATTTCCAATTTTTATTGAAACAAGATCTGGATAATATAATACATGTATCAAATTGAGAGTTAAAAATTGATTTATAATATTTTATAAGCTATTAATCTCATTTCTTTTTTCATTTAATAAGTAATATCAATAAAATAAATACCTCTGACTACTCGACTTTTTTTACCTAAATTTTATTGCTTCAAATACATATTTTATTCTCATTTATACAACTATGTATCTTTTTTAAAATTTATTTTAATTTAAGAATTGCTTATTGTGATAAATTTTAGTTACTTTTATCTAAACATTATTTCAAACTTTCGTATTCTTCAAGGGAAAAAAGCTTTTTTTCTGAGTAGTTTCAATTACTTAATGATATAATCATGTTTAAGGCTTTTATTATGCTTACAAAATTATAATCAAGTCCAAATGAGATAGCATACATATCCGAAATCTCAGAATTATCATAAGACATGTAGTAATGAGATAAAAAGTGAAATTATAACCATATGAAATAAACAATATATAAAGATAAGTCAAAGCAAACTTTTGACTCTTTAAGCATTTTTAAATATTTATGATTAATAATTTCTTCAATCTGAGTACAAAATAGTGAAACTTTTCTGAATTATTTTGTTCTTGTAACTTAAACCTTTAAAATTTGAAAAAATGTTTTAATGGTTTTGAAAAAGAATCGTTCCCATAATGACACTTTAAACACATTCTTTTGGTCATTTAGAAAGGTAGTTTAGGAAATAAAGAGAACTACACCATTCATTTCTAAGAATGATTAGAATTATCTTGTTGTTTAATCTTTATCTATTTTACTGATTTTCTGTTATTTGTCTGAATTCAATTTTTATTTAAAACTGTAAAAATAATTATTTTGGTTGTTTTTCCACAAATTTTAAATATAATTTATTTTTTCAAATAAAATTCAATTTTCCAAGTTTCCACGTCTGTCGTGATTAATTTCAAATTTGAAAATAAATAAATAAAACAGTGCTTCTAATTGCATAAATTTTTTATGCACTACTGTTTAAATAAAATAATATATCGAAAGAGCACCTGGAAAATACTACATTTTGTCTACAATAGAAATCTTATGTAAACTTAGAATTTCTGGAGGTAAACTAATTGATTGTTAATGACACTATTGTAAAAGTGAATATTCACTAGACAATTTGCTGTCTTAATTCAGTAATTCAAGTCATCAATTCAGAAATTCTCCATATAATCACATTTTTATTTTTCAAAATATATGAAAATTATGGAGTTGATTGATTTGAATTGATTTGAAGAAATTTATATTAAACGAATATATTAAAAAATGAACACATTTTTTGATATTTTACATTTCAAAAAGCTTAAAAGACAAAGACATGCTTAAAAAATAAAAGATAGGATAAAATGATGAGCGTCATACTGTCGCATTCTAGATTAAAATTCTCCAAAGCAAAATACTAAGTACTAAAGAAAAATATTATTCCTTTACTGAGTATTCAAATGATTTGCTCTAAAGTTATACGGCAGTAAAAATTATAAAACAATTAAAGCTGTTTCATATCAAAAATACATAAACAGAATTGATAGTACTATCTATCTATCTATCTCTCTCTCTCTTTATATATATATATTGTCTTTTTTTATTATCTCTTCAGAATTGAAACTGATTCTATAATTTTCAAAGATTATTTTTAGGATTTGTACGATTACAGAAGTTTGAAGTTGTTAGCAAAGTCAAATGCAACATATTCCATTTCTGAGTATTCATACCATTTGCACTGAAGTTGCACCACTGTAAAAGTAATTAAACATGGCTAAGTTGTTTAAGTGCACTCAAACAATTACGAACATTTCTGTATCTGTAGAAAATATCTGCATTCATAATTTATTAATCTTAATTATAAATAAGCTTTTACGGAAGCATTAAAAATCCATAATACTAATTAGAGTTATGAATATAATATATTATCTAACTAATTACTCAACTTTAATAAATATATGACTAAAGTTTATACGTATGCACTTAGTTTGCATATTAATTAATTGTATACTGAAATTATTATAGAAGCTAAACTTTCAGAAGGAATTTTAGAGATGTATGAGTTTTTATAGCTAGACAACATTTATGAATTTATTGAATATACTTAAAATGGTAATTTATGCATAGTTAGAACCAAACAAACTATTAAACTGAAATACTGGCACTCAATTTAATCCTTTCCTATAAATATTTTTACTCCATTGTTTTATTTATACAATAAAGAGAAATGCATATATATTTTAAATATTTTAAATTTTAATCTAAATAAAATTTTCTAAGATAAACATTCAAAGCGATCCATGAAAATATTTTAATACACTATTTTTAATATTTTAGACATTTCAAAACCCATTATCATTCCCTATACAGTATTCTTTGACAGAAAATTGTTGTAAAAGAGAAACAAAGGCAATAAATAGGCCTTCAGTACTTGTTCTCTTTATTATAGCTAAAACAAAATAAATAAATTGAGCCATTCTTTGAATAAATATCTCTTTTTAATGTCTGACATATTTTGAATGTCAGGCAGCATGCAATTAAACTTTCATTGAAAAGATATTATCTTCTTTTGTTCAAGATAATGATTGTTCCCATTTGTATTTTCTTGGAATGTCTGAAATAACGGCGCATACAAGAAAAGAACATATTCGATAAATCTATTTATTTATGTTTTGGATATAATCTAACATCATTTTTTCTTTTGACAATAAGTTCAATCTTGAAATTAGGAATTAGTTTTTAAAAGCATCCTAAGCAACTGTGGACTCTCTGGAAATCAGCGGAGGTGGTCTTCCCGAATCTTTCTCGCATATTCTCTAATAAATGTGCTTGTGTACTATTAACTACATGCCATTTGCAAACAATAGTTAATGGCCTATTAGTCTGAGATGAATGACTACTTTTTACTCTTAAAATGCGTTTAATACACGATCATAAAAAAAATTCAAACTTTCATTTTGGATACATTTCTCCTACCGAACTAAACTGAAATTAGACACAAAACCACTATTATAATCACGACATCGCATATCATATTTCAAATATTTAAGTCATTAGTTTTTGAGTTATCATGTTTACATGCCTTGTGAGAATATAGTCTGATAGATGGTCAACCACTTGATGGATTTTGTTTTAAATTTTATAGAATAAAAAAGATTTAGATTTTAAATCTGTGTATCAATTTTATCCAGTTGGCTCTATTGGATTTGTGTTATCGTAGATAAACTTCCTCTGAATGGATTTCCATCAAACGTTCAGAGAAATCTGCAAATTTGTTGTAAAGATGACATACCTGATTTCATCCATTTAATTCAAAGCCGCTTGGATGAGTATGTGAGTATGTGAGCAATCAGCTTCTCATACACGCAGACATAATTCTAAAAATGGGTATTTTGGGCTACGGGAAATCTGAAAAGCGGAAATTTTTCAAAATGTCGATTTCGAATTTTTCAAAGATTACAATATTTTCTCTTTGCAATCGAAAATTTTCATTTTCTCTCGACGAGAATGTGAAAAACTTCAGGTCTCAAAATTAAAGTATATTTCTTTTGCGTTAAAGAAAAAAAACTATGCTGTCTTTTATTTCTTTACATTTCTTACTCTAATTTCACAGCAATTGAAATTTTGAAGATTAAAGGGAGTGGAACGATTAAAACTTCCATCGAAGCGACAATTATATTCGCTATAAAGCAGTTTAAGAGTCGAAAGTTGTTTTCTGCCAATAACTTCTAAACAACAGTAATATTTAAGTAATTACAGTATAAAAGTTATTTGTTGTGATTAGGGAAAATTCTGCCTAATTTTAATTATCTTTTAATGTACAAACAGAAATTCCCTTTCCTTTCATTAGGACGGTCTATATGTAAACTAATTCTAGATTTCCGCCGCTACCAACACTACACCTATCTGAATTATCTCAATAGCTATATGAATGTGTAAGAGCAATGCATGAAAACGAGCTTTAATAATTTAAAAGAATTTAATAGACAACCAATTATATAATACATTACTTACAATTTACACAATAGCAATTCTAGCCAATACTTAAATTTACAACTTAACATAATCTATTCTCGAGGTTGGAAGGTTTACATTCTCACAGCCTTGCAGCTAGTATCGTACAACCGTACTTTGGATTGGCGAGGAGATTGGTGCACTGACATCATTAAAGAGTGTTGCAGTTCTGTCACTCTGGTCTATAAAATGAAGTAAAGGTTATTCATGGCTTGATTAAAAGCCTCTTCTTCTCAATAATAAATCAGCGTTTGAACATATGGAATATTATTTAGATTTGTTAGTAAAATGGGTTGAAATTTAAGTTTGGACAAGAATGTTGGGTGTAAGGTGGTTTGGTGTTTTGGTTATGTGCAAGAACAAATCTTCATAAAGGAGGGCAAATCATTGAAAATGATGCACAATCTACTGTCATATTTAAAAGAATAAACCTCTGACACTTTAATTCAGAAATTAAAAAGTTAAAAACAAAGTTAACTAAAAATAGAAGACAATAAACGTCGAACACTGATTCCTTATTAATTAATTACTTTTTGATTAATGCACTAATATAAGCTTTTGCATTACTTAAATGTGTATAGTGTAGACGCAAATTATATGGCGCGCGCACGAAGCGCTATTTGCAACAAGTAATATGGTATACAATTTAAGTTTGTAAGTAATATGATAATTTCAATTTAAAAAAAAAGATTTTTTTTAAGATTCCTTAATCTTAAATAAAAAATAATTCTAGATTTAATCGATATTTAGTTGCACCTTTTGCAAATAACTTCTAATACATTTGCTATAAAGAAGATGGTTATTTATATTTGTATCATAGTATCATTTGTATCATAAATAGCTCATGATTTCACAAATGAAACTGAAAGCTGCTTCAATTTGTGTAAGCTATCATCTACTACAGAAGAAACAATCAATTATTAATCATTAGTTTCATAATGAACCGGAATTACGCACACAAAATTTTACAATCTGATTGACTTATATGTGTGAATAAAAATTTGGGGCTATATTATTAAGGGATTTTTTTTTTGAGCGAATATCTATAGTTATATAATTTATATATATATATATATTTTTTTTAAAGACGTGTTTATTTAGAATACAAAAAATACTTGTTAATCATAAATATGAAGTATTTAACTCAAAGGTAATGTTAACAGAAGTCATGTATTATGTAAATATAGTCACGAATTTTTTGAAGAAAAGCAGCTTTAGTAATGGAAGATATTTTAATGCTATTCTCTTGTAAATCTTTTATACATTTTAAAAAATATAATGTAAAAACTTTTGGGATTCAAAAAAATAATATGATGTGTTCCATAATTGCTAACATGGTTATCTACATTTACAACTATATATATTAAATATGGTTAAAAATCTATTTGATTATGATAATATCATATGTGTATTATAAATATGTATGATAATGATAATGATGATTATAAAATATGATAATGATGTATTATAAAATGCATCATTATTAACTTCAATTATCAAATTATTACAAACTATTAGGCACCGAAAATAAATCCTATACTGATGGTGGAAAAAAATAAGAACAAATTCGTTTTTGTATCAGCATTTTAGAAATCAGAATTATCCGAATATGTAATTTATATTGTAATAAAAAAAAATATAGTATTCATTTGCGTGCGTATGCGTGAATGAAAAAGTAATAAAATTTTATTATTTATTACGAATTTATTTATTATTTAATAGATTTATGATTCAATAATTAACTAACAATACTTAAAACAAATAAATTAAACATAATTTATATATTCATCTGGAAACTGTTCTCCCTATTCAATAAAAATTTTAATAAAGAAGGATAACTTTTAAAAAAATATGAGCATTGAAATAAGCATATAAAATTATATATACAACAAAACATTATTGAAAAAAATATATGTTGATTTTATTTCTAAAATAAGCAAAAAATTTACTTAAAAACTACCTTTTTAAAATATTTAAAGAGAAAATAATTTACTGAAAAATTTTTAAAGAGTTATATACTAATAAGCTTAAGAAATGAGAAACATAAAAACGTCATAAAAACAATTTTAATTAGTATAAAAATGCATATTTCATTTGATGGAAAAATAAATTTCCTATAAAAATTTGGAGAATAAAACAAAATTCAGAAATGTATGATGTGCAGATAGCATAGCTCTAAGAAAATTGGAGTTTTAATCTTCAGCTTGTGGTATTGTGGTTTTAAAAACTTCTTCTTTATTTACATCTGAGATTTGTTCGACTTTTATTTTCACATCGAGTTTTACGATAAAATACAAGTTGTTTTTAAATGCTAAAATGAAATTTATTTCCACAGTAGTAAAAGAGATTTTCTAAAAAAGTTCTTAAAATAAATTATTTTTATTCTAAATGATAATAAATAAAGATATAGCTGCTTTTTATACGTTTACTTTAAATCTTGCTTCGGAAAACAGCTGTTTCTTCTAATAAGGCAGATATTTTTGGACAGCGGGTTGGAAGATGTTGACTGAGGGGCTGTTCTCACCATCTGACCATAGGGCAAGAGGACAAAGTCCTTCTGAAAATAATTCCTATGATGCTTTAAAACTTGAAATTAATAAAATTACACTAAGATAAACTAATGAAAAATATATGAATTATCTCAATAAGTGTTTCATTCCGAGGAGAATATGGATAAAATGAAATAATAAACTAATGAAAAATATATGAATGATCTCAATAAATGTTTCATTCCGAGGAGAATATGGATAAAATGAAATAATAAACTAATGAAAAATATATGAATGATCTCAATAAATGTTTCATTCCGAGGAGAATATGGATAAAATGTCGTTGCATTTTCAAAATGCTCAAAAATTTTAATTTATTTTAAAAGACTTAAAATTTTATAAATTTTAAAATTAATTGCAAAGAATACTTATTAAATCAGGTCAGAATAAAAACTTTCATTTGCCACAAATAAATTATTACATCTAATGGACAAAATATTATGGACACATATATCATAGACCTAACTTTTAATGTAATATCATAATGTCGCATGACCATAAGATTTAAAACTTCGAATGTATTAATAAAGTATTAGAATGCATATTTAATAATCACAGCACTTGATACATTCCGAAATTCTTCTACCCTTGTTACCAAATTCTGTATAATATGCCTTTTCTTCTCTATCAGTTATTCTTCTTTAAAAAAAAATAAGATCGACCCCAGTTTATACATTGGGAAAGTTACTGGAGATTTTGTACAATTTAACATAACCAAATATTGTCTTATGTATTTTAATGCTTGAATAATTTTTCGACTTCATTAATTAATATATTTTCATCATTATCATTTATAGACATAATTTCCAATAAATCGTTATATTTGCATATGACAATAAAGTGCAGAACATCGAATGTATTAATGAAGTGGTATAATTTACAGTCACTACATTTGATGAATTCTTAAACTATTCAATTCATGATTTTTAACAACACGGAATCTATTATTTTTTCTCTCTACGGTTTTCTCCTTATTTCATAAAAATAAAATTGTGCTGCAGTTTATCTATTGCAAATATAATTATATTTTATTTGCACAATTTAACAGAACTAAATATTTTCAAAATATTAACAAATATATTTTGATCGGTATTATCGGTATCCTAGAATTCATTCCCAATACCATGTCATGATGTCACAAGATAATAAAAACAAAAGATCGAATGTAAGAATAAAGTGGTAAAGCGTATATTTTACAATCTTTGCATTTGACACATTCTTAAATTCTCCAGCTCATGACTTTAAATTCTACACAATCTGCTGTTTTTTTCCCCTTTCAAGTATTTTTCTTTAAAAAAAGTAAAACCATCTCCATTTTATCCAGTGGGAAGATTATTATTTTTCTTCCGTATAATTTATAACTTGAAAGATCTCCAAATTCCACCCTCCGTATATCCCCCCGTCTCTTCCGCCAGGGAGATAGACTGGCATTTGAGTAATGCCAGTCTGAAAAAACAAAGTGTGGCAAAATGCGAATTATTCATTTGGAGCTATGCATATGCAAATACGAGCCATTCATCAAATCGCTTTGTGTTTTATTGAAATTGCGAATTCTGAGCCATATGTTGCTGCAGTGCTTTGGTAGACAAGGAAGTCGTGAATATAAATGGATTACTTCGACGCAGAGAAATTTTAAAATATTCTGCAAAGACTTTGAGTTAAATTGGCTTTGCTTTGCCGGTAATTGATCTAATGCATATTAGTTCTTTTACATTAATATATAAAGTGATAATTTTTAGTTAAATATGAACATTCTTGAAATGAAAGGATAAACGAAACGTGAATATGCAGACGAATGTTAAACAATTATATTTAAAAAAATGTAAGCTTTTAAACCGTTAACACCTAAATTTAGTTACACTATGTATGTATAATGCATATGTTTTTTTTAACAGTATTGCCTTATTTAATGATTAGTTAATATAATTTGTAAATCGGTATTTAGTACTAAAGTAGGAAATGTTATATCATAAAAATAAGGATATATTTTTAGTTAATTCCTCTCAATTAAGAATAAGGTATATTTTCTCGTATACACAATAAATTATATACAGAGAAAATTTTGCAATCATCAGAAACTTTGACCTTGAGATTTTAATGAATCTCCATATTTTAGATCTCCACGAATCCGCAAAACTCATTTTTTAGAATTATGCCAATCTGTTAGTCGTTGTAGTTATGAAAAAAAAAGCAACAGTTTAAGCTAAACACGTATGATTTAATATGTGATCTTTATTCCAAACTTATGGGTTTCTATCAAACTTTGACTAAATTTCATATGCAGGTCGTTTATTTATCCGACTGCAAATGAATACAAAAACTTAAAAAAAACAGAAAAAAAAATATATAAAATTTGGTTCGCAGTTTTCATATACAAGTTCTTTTGAAGCCATATGCTATTTTACTAAAAAGAAGAAGAAAAAAAAAGGACTTTTGGTAGTTTATACTTCGTTATACTTTATTATAAATTTGCATTCCTCTCAATACTTAAGTGTTAAGGCTGTTTTAACAGTTGCAAACTTTAAATGGGACTCTACTATTGCCTGAGCCTTTCAAAGTATACATAGAGAAAGTCAAACACTGTTAAAAGTGGACAGTGTCTTGTAAGAAAAAAAATGCAAAAATAACTCTTTATCTAGTCTTTTCTTCCTGATCATGGACTCTACCTTCGACTGAGTCAATACGTATATTTATTTTTTCTGTTTATTTATTCAGTTATTTACTTATTTTTTCATTCATTTATTTATATTTTTTCTATCTTTGCTTTTATTTTTTTATTTTTATTTTATTTTTTTTAAAGTTTAAACAGCCTATTTTTGTTAAATTTTATTATTTACTAATTATATTTCAGTGATACTGTTACTGTCGAATATTATATAGGCTCTTCCGCTTGAGCCATTTAGACCTTCTCCACTTTTTTTTTATGCCTGCTCCTTTATTTTTTGTTCCGTTTTTTCTCTCTGATTGCCTTTAGCTTCTTTTGTATCTAGTACACACACATATGGTAGATTTTTTTGAATAGCTAATTTTTGATATCTATTTAAATTCTATTTTTTATTTTAATTACGAGCGTTTTACCAGTGTAATGCCACTTTTGGCACGCACCTAATCATCATCAGAATACACCAGAATATGAAGTGTTTATATCTATAAAAATTTGAACCAAATTCGTTAATGAGTTGAGTGTTTAACGTTCCATGAAATCTTAAGAATATAAGCCTGATGGCTAAAACTCGCAACAACTTAGATAAATGAAATTTGATATGTAATCTTGTTACTTACTTCTATTACTCCATCAAATTTTAGTTTAACTCTGCTGAAAGAAAGTACCCAAAATGCATATCGATTTTCTACCCTATGCTTGAAGCATGAAATGCTCATATATGTGACTCTGAAAATAACAATTTAAGGACACGTCATTCCCATGTACTTAGTTCAAAGTTCACAATTTTTATACAGGAGAGAAGGAATAAATTATTTTTAGGATGCGCGAAAGTTTTAGGAAGAACATTTGATTGGTTATTTTATTTGATACTAGATGCCGTTGGCAACTAAATGGTTCACTGATATCAATTGTTGTTAAAAGTTTGAATACATATTTTTTATAACCACAACTTATTATCTTTCTCAGTAAAATTTTTTAAAATTTCAAATTTTGATAAATATTCTTAAATTTTTGATAAATTTTAGACCGTTTCGTTCATTATGATATCCATTTAAGCAATTTTCTATCTATATATCTTTATACAGCAAATATATTATCGATAAGGGCAGCAATATTTAAAATGGTCGCATAATGAATAATTTAACTGCCTGACTTATATTATTATATGATTATTTTGAATTCATTTTTTAAAAATTTCAGTTTATTTGATGAGATTTAAAAGTATGAATTTAATTCAATCAATATACAACAAATTATTGTGAACACAGCTTAAAACAGTATATACTACGAAATAAAAGCGAAAATTAAAGCTTAATTTCCCTCTCAATTTACTGTGTATTGATTCTTACATGTATACAGAATACATGTAACTGAGTTATTAATTTTAGTAAACCGAGTTTACAACTTTATCCTTTGACTACACATTTATTTGAAATGTATTTAATGTGTTTGAAACGTACTTAAGTGTTTGTACATGTGAAGGCAGTAGCGTTTATGTAAGAATTATTTTTTATTATTCATAATATATACTGCAGCATATACTGAGATAAGTAAAAAATTACAACAACAAAAAATAAAATGTAAACATAAATGTAAACAAATACTGCACGTTCTAATACATCAAATGTACCCAAAGGATTAAATATAGTAGAAATTAGATTATGGATATATAATTGTATCATAAACTATTTCAAAACTTCAAGCCCGTTTCACATACTAAGATTCTGATTAGTTTACAAACCTTTTAAACTAGCCCCCCCCCCAAAGAAGTTCTTTAAATCTGATTTTTCTAGTAAATTTATTGTTTTTTTTAAAATTAAAAACCCATAGTAAACAAATTATGTTTTTGTTTTGTTGTGTCAACAAAAGGTTTACCAATGTATCAATCCTAAAAGACTTCTTTATTTTTTTCTTACGACTTTCATTTTTAGGTTTATTTTTAATTAAAAAGCTTAATCCAGGCTCAACGAAGTGATATCTCATTTGCATAGAATAACTCAGAAATGCTGACAGAAAATTCCCCTTATACCTAATCAAATATGAATCTCCGAGAAATACCAGCCGAACTCATATCTAGCCCTTCGAAACAAAACGTAACACGAAAACAAATTCCAAACAAGTGAACGTGCAAATGTGGAAAGAATAGCGACTCAGTTCTAAATTCCAAAACAAACTACTTCGTTAGAATATCACATGGGAAAAGCCAAGGTTTAAAAAGGATTCATTTTATGAAGTTAATATCTCTGTCTCGAGGGAGCAAGGGAGGAGGAAATCGAGTTCTTCCTTCCTCCTCCCTTTCTGAAATAGTTTCCCCTATCAGAAGCCGTACGATCCATTTTTTGAAAATTTCAGCATTAAAACAAAATGGCAGCATACGCGGAATTTAATTTTTGGAACAACAAATGAAACGCCGGCGTCATTTGTCAGAGCAGACTATTTCTTTTCAAAAATTTCTGCCGAATCATTCTTCACGTCTTAATGATACTAAATATTTTCCGGACTTGGAACAATTTTAGCTCATCAACTTTTTAAAATCCTCTTGATTTCCGTTTTCACTTCTCTTCACTCCCTCACACTCTTTTTTTTTTAGCGGTTTCCTATTTAAAAAAAAAAATCTAAATGGAATAACGTTATTAAGCTCTATTACGGCAGTTTGGAAGAGAAAAGTATTCCAAATAAAAATTAATCTTCCCTTTTCCAGACGCCATGTTGGTTTCCATTTATTTCAATTCGAGAAAATGTACATCGAAATAAGCCTCTTCGGTTATTGTTATGATTATTTCTTTTTGGAAACGAAGACGTACATTTTCATTTGTATTTTGATGGGGAAAAAGAAGAAAAAGAGAAAATATTTCAATGAAAATGCATTATCTTTCCTGTAAAGGGTTAATTTAAGAATAAAACATGGTGATTGGAAAAATTCTATATTTCGTTTGCGCTTGTTTTCAAGAAAAGAATAATCCTTTTGTGATTGAAATTGGTATTCTTTTACCTTATTTAGAATGTATTATAGCGGCTTTTGAATAATTCCACAAACCAATTTCAGACATGAATTGAAATTGATAGGGTATTCCATAAATTGAAATATTTGTGTGTTAAATGAGCAAAGGAATTGAAAGAAACCTGTCCATTTCATAAAGAATAATACATTTCTTTTTACAGTGAATGAGGAATGATGCATGGAAAGAAGCGTGCATTTCATTTTGATGAAAACATTTCATTATAAATATCCTTTATGGTTAAATTTTAATTAACGTGTTGACAAGATAATTAAACGCAATGCTTGGATTAATGCTTTCAGAACAATTTAAATATTTAGCTTCAATTTGAAGATTTAAATTAAAGTTTTTCTTCGAAAAAAAAGTATTATCTCAGGCATGGAATAAGTAACAAGCCAAAAGGCAAGCTGTTCGTAATATTAATTTAATTAAACTTTTAATGTCCTTTTATTAATGCTACTATTTTAAGTATTGGTTTTTACATTTCATTTGATATTTGACAGTTTGTAATTTTACAGAAATAAAATATTATCTGCGGTTATTACTTAATAACACTTGTGAATTTTTATTGCAATAAAGCTAAAATATTTCTTATTATTTTTCCTTATCTTAGAAAAGAATAATTCCTGTTAATTTGATGGTATATCGAGAAAAAGACCTGACATTTTAAAACTAAAAGTAACAAAATGAAGATGAATTTTTCTTTCTGATTTGTTTTTCTTAATGTTATTCTAACTGCCTTTACTCTAATATTGATTGATTTCAAATCCAAATACCGAGATATTATCAAATTTTATTTCTCCATTGTTTGGTAACTATCGGCAATCATCGCACGATATTTAATGTGAAGAAAATATTCAATGTCAGGATTACATACATTCTTAACTGACCATCGCCTATTTTGCGTTTTACTTTGAATTATCTTAATTAAAACATGAACTGGCTCCAAAGTGCAACAAAGTCTTGAAATGGACGATTTCAATATCTAATAATATCATTAAAACTTTTTAATCTTACAGACTTGATACAAGATGCCGCAGACTTCAATGCATTTAATAGAAAATGTAATAATTTCAAAAATAAATCTCATTAAATATATTCAATATTATTTGGCGAAAAGAATATTAAAATTACATCTCTTGTATTATAAAATCGCAATTTTAATATTATAAAAAATTTTTATTGCACGGACTTCTATGTGTTACATTTTGTCCAGCTCATCATTTTATTATTTGTAAGAAATATATGTTAGTTAAAAATGAAATGAAAAAAAAAAAAGAGCTGAGAAAAATTTTATTTTTTAAATTATTTATTTTAACCATATTAATGAATCAAATTTACACATATGAATTAAAATTAATTATTCATTTCAGTTGATTTTTGAATGAAGATTTTTTTTATTGATGCCGAATAGCATCAATGGAGTGAAAAAACTAAAAACGATTTCCAATTTTGTATAAATTACATGGTTACAAACCTGCAATATAGCTTCCAAGCACGGTCACTTCAATCACTGGAAAGACCGTTTTACAATCAGCTCTGATGAGTTCCCTGCCAGTAATCTGAGAGCTTGGCGACAAACTTGGCGATCTTTTCATGACTTGGCGACGACTTTGGTGGCTGGCGGCAAAATAGATATTGCTGCAAACTGAGAATTTTAACGATTCATCCAATAGGGACTGAGATAGGCCTGATTGGTCCAGAACCTTTTCAGCCCACCTCCCGAGAACTATAAATGGCCAGCAGTCTAAAGCTGTAGTCAATCGTAGTGAGTTGGAGTCGTAGGCAAGTATCGAGTTGTCGAGAGGATAACAAAACAAGTGTTTGTGTGGAGCTCAAGCAATTGCTGAACTGAGCTGTGTGCCGAGTACAGGTGATCATTGTGGAAGTAGTATCTAGTTATGTGAGGAGTAGATAGTCGTGTAGTAGTATGTCGGCAGATGGATACAGCGTAAGCGAGGAGACAGTGGAGAATTGCAGCCGTTTGGAGAGACCGTAGAGTGAAGCTACGAAGATTCCCTCTCCTGTTGAATTCTATCTGGCCGCTTTGTGTCTGTGGTTACTATTGCTACTGATTACTACTTATGGCTAATATGTTTTGTAATATGCTGTTGTGTGCTGTACTGTGTTCGTCTCGGCTGTATATTTGGAGTCTTTATATTCGTGTCCTTCGTGTTAATAGAAGTCGCCGTCGTTCGTTATTGAGGCCTGCTGATTGTTTTTACACCATACACCCACTGCACATGAACCCGGTGATTTTACGGACTTAGAAGTGGAATTGAAATGAAGTTCTGTAACAATATATTAATTTTTACGAATTTAAATGTCTCTCCTTGTTTCTTTCAGATTTAGTCAAATGGTGAGGTAAGAAATTAGAAAAATTATATTGGTCTCTAAATCTTTTTGAAACTCTTTTCTGGCCCAGGTATGGATTGTATTCGTTTGATAATGTTCATAAAAGTTCAGAATATTTATTTTACTTCTTTGTAAATAACTAAAACATTTTATCACTTTTAACTCTTAAATTATTATAAACTCTTTTCAATTTAGGAAAATGTTAACTTTTTTTTGGAACATTTCAATAAAAAAATGAATTTGAAAAGGAAGATTTTAAAATATTTAATCGTGTAATAATTTATCTCTTGCTTTGAATTAGTAAAAATTATGTCAGTTAACTTATTCTAGATCTTCGGCTTGCGTTTGAGTAGTAGAATGTAAAGAAGTTGCATCAAATAACTAGATCAGACATTTTATATTATTTGAAGAGAATATATGCATGACTAGTTGGTTTTGGGTACCAGTTGGTTCACCGGGGATATTTGCAGTATTCAGTTTCTATAAAATCGCTGAAACATAACTTCATGTCCATGATACCGTCAAATTTGTAGGTATTAAAGTCGTAATGTTGTAATAAATTATATCCATTCTTTGTTTTTGTTCATATTAAGTATCTTGTTCGAATCAAATTCCATAACATCACAATGCTATTAAAACCTTAAGTGTTCTATTTATCTATCTTCTAACCTTCACGATATTTTATCTTTACTTTCTTATTCTTTGTGAAAACTAAATACATATTGACCAGAATTCTTCTTTCTTGACTCTCAGCAAATGAAAAAAATCTGCTGATTAAATCGTTGAAATGAAAAAAGTGAAAATGATTTAGTTTTCATTCACAACTATGAAAATATTGTTGTAAAATATGCTTCAAAATAAATATAAAAGTTAATGAAATCTAAATTAAAAATTTTGCAATAACTAAATTCACCTCATTGAAAAAATAAGCTTTTTAATTTTAAGATGAATGCGAAAGTTTTTTTTTGTACAGCAATATTTTCGGAACTTATAAGGAAAAAAACTCATTAAAATCTTGTTTAAATTGTAATTTTAATTAAAATTTAAAAAATTGAAAACCTTACGATATTTTTATTTCTCAAAGTATGGTTATACTAAATTTGGCAGATGGTATATCCTGTATAGCACCAACACAGAACTTCATCATTATTGAAGATTTCATGATCTAGTAGGAAGTGTTAAAAATCGTGTTTTTCTTTTCTAGTTTCTTTTTTATGGAATTTTTATATCTCTTCTCTCTTTTACTTTTTAATAATTAATTAAATTGGAAAAGCTATATTTTTCATACATGGATAAATTTTCTCTATTTGTTTTCACTATTATTATCGAAAAGTTAAGATAATATAATGATAATATAATTTAACAAATAGTGCAAAAAATTATATTATCTTAAATTTTCGATTGTCTGAACGAGTACCATGCGTTTATTTTCAAATATATAAATTCTCTAATAAAACTGTGTAATAATTTTATAATTAATCTATTAAAGTAACAAGTAAATTTAAATACATCCATAATAAACTCAAATGAACTTTATATATTCCCAATTCATCGCATATCGCATGTTTTATGAACACACTATAGAAGAAATTAAATAATAATGTGAGTGAAAAGATATAGCACTTGTAATCTGTCATCGTAATAGAAAAAAACTAATCTGTGATCGAAAATTCGGGGGGGAGGCGATCTTAAATTATTCACGACGAAAAAGGCTTTTTAATTGAGCATTTGCACCTAGAACCGACATCTTCCAGGGCTAATATTTTGATGTAATATGCCAAAATATAACTTTAATTGAGAAATGAAAATAAATAATTGAATTTGCCAATTTTAAATATTTAGACACATTATGTTGAAAATTGCATATTGACATTGTACAGTTACACAAATGCTCAGTCAACATACTAGCAGTAATTTATTAGCGCTTTGTCGCTAACTCAATTTTTTTACGAATTTTTTATTTGAGTTATCTTAGATTTGAGCATTCTGTTAATATTCTCGAATCAGCATATGAGGCAGTTTAATAAAAAGAAAAATAACAGTAGGAAAGGAAGTATTAATTGAAATGATTCAGAAAATAAAGCTATTATTTACGGTGATAAATCTGATATATTGATTGGTGAAAACTTTGAAATGTGTCAATATCGTTATAAATATTAACCATCTACAATTTTCAGTCTCCTTTACACTCTTACTCCTTCATTTTGCAACGAAATTAATTTTGTTATGACTTAGGTCGATACTAATAATGTTTTTGAATATTATCATGTAAGAGCAGTGCAGTTTATTGAATTTGACAACAATTTATTTCTTTTACTAAAACTGTTTGTATAAAGTCAAAGAGCATGTATTAGTTATGTGTAATAACATTTGCATAAGTCTAATCCACTATAAAATTATTTACGATGATTTGTCTTACTAATATGACTATTCTGTTCTTCTTACTTACAGCAGCATTATACATACAGCATTTTTTAACCGCCCGGAGGGGCACCTCGAAATCAGGATGAGATGCTTCCGGCATGGTGGTTGGATCTCGCCACCCTGGAAGGAACATTAATAAGTGGGGGATCTAACTTCTCCCATCGATGTCGGGACGTACTTCCTTCGGGAAGGGTTGTACCGTGACCGGTGATGGCCCTTAGGATTCAACCACAGTTCCCGCCAATTACTGTTGCGGCGGTCCGGTCATTCAGTTTTATGGTTTAAATCCGTGTGTCTTCGGGCGGGTTGGAGAGTTAGATGGTTGACTTACATACAGCATTTAATGTTTTAGCAACTGCATAAATATATTGTAACGAAATTTGTTCTAACTTGGTACGAAGTGAATGGCTCAGTGGTAGAATGCTATGAACCGAAAGCAGCAGTTCGCAAGTTTGTATCTGACCACAAGCAAGTTGCCTACATGTTGTTGTTATTGATTTACTTTCTGTTATTTCTCATTTTTACTAGAATGTTCTTATAATTTATGTATCTTTCTAAATCAGGAAGATTCCAGTGTTTTCGCAAGTTTAGTCCCTTGAATATAATATCGAGTTGAGATTAGCTAGTGTTATTTTCAATTAACGCATGGTTCATCTAAGCGGCAATATTACTGTTTTATAACTCCTTTCTTAAAAAGTATAGTTGAAGAAAAATTGTTGGAAATTAATGTAAATTCTGGATTTCATTCATTTTTATTTAAATTTTAGTTTTATGCATATAAATGCATTAAATAACTATTATATGACGAATTAACAGAATTCCTCAACATTTCATGATCCAAGATAATAAAAGTATGTCATTCATTGGAAGTGGAAAACATTTGGTTGGCATTTAAGCGTGCATAGTTTTCTTAAACATATTTTGAGCTATAAGTATCGTATTATGCCCTTAAAAAAATAAGTGGATGTATTTTCTTTCAATTTTTTACATTTCCGATTTGATGGGCATGAAATTAAATTCATTCTTCTATTAATAATATTTTCATTAAAATTTGTATTCAAATAAGCAGTTGCTCTTATGCATTCGAGTTGCAGAGCTGTCGTACGAACTTAAATTATTTTATTTAAGTTGAATTTTTTAAAATTTAATTCTCATACTCTCTCATTTATAGAGTGCGATGTTATTTACTCATTTTTCATTCTTAGAATTCCGTGATAAACGAAGTTAACAAGAAAGAAAATAAGACAGAAAAGGATTGAACAAGCGAAATAAACGGCAGGTGGGGCTATGTGTTCTCATCTAATGGGATTTCCCCATTCAAACAACTAATTGATTGATTTGAGGATCAAAAGCAATCCTTCTCACTTTTAATTTAGAGGTACTAGAACTATTGAAGAGCTGTTCACTACTTGGAGCACGGTCAACTGACTGATTTCGTTTAAATCATGAATTTAATCTTCATTTTCTTATTTTTATTTTTATTCTATCATTTATTGTTATTATTATTTGCTTTTTCGATTGGCTGATCAGGAATTTCAGTTTCGATCTTGTTGTCTAGATAGAATTACAGTTTATTTATAGACCATTTGTTTAACTTTTTATAGAGGTTCTTCGAAGAAATATATAGGGCTGCGGTGGCTTGGTGGTAAGATCTTGGCTGCGGAACCGTAGGGTTTCAGATTTGAGACCAAAGTCCACTGTGGAACCATCGTCTAAGCGGGTTTAGTGCACGTTAAATCCGTCGGGGCCAAACGTCTTCCCGCTGGTGTGGTGTGGAAGAAGTGGATAAGGGGTGCCAGGTCAGGTGTCATCCTCGTCATCTGATTGAGGTTTAAAATTACGAGCTCCATCCCAAAATAGCTTTTGTGTTGCTTTCAAAAACGGGACGTTAATATAACTAAACTAAACTTCCTTTTTGCATTATGAATTTCAGTTTCGATCTTGTTCTCTGGATAGAATTACATTTTATATATTGAATATTTGTTTATCTTTTGTTAGAGGTTCTTATTCGAAAAATCATACGTGAATAATTTTACAAAATATTATTCGAATGAAAAATGTTACAAGAAAATCGTTATTACTAATTTTATTCATGAGGATTGTTGAGAATTTCGCAGCTCAATTATTGCATATCTTATTGGTTATTCAATTTTCGATGGGCATCACAGAGCTGAGGGTGGAGATGTGGGAGAGGAGGGAGATTATGATGCTTTTATTTATTGAACTAGCCGCCTTTGGCGACCAGCCGGTTCGCCAATTTTTATGCTCTTTAAAATTTTAATAATTTAATATTTTAAGTAGTTCCTACTTTAATAGCTTCTTCATTAAAATATTTTAAAATTTCAAATTTCAATTCACTCATAATATTTGAGAGGCTTTCAGTCATAACGTAATATGTATCTCTCTTATTTTCTGTTAGCTCC
The DNA here is from genome assembly GCA_026543865.1 of Argiope aurantia. Lineage (NCBI taxonomy): Eukaryota > Metazoa > Arthropoda > Arachnida > Araneae > Araneidae > Argiope > Argiope aurantia. Next base: position 51,461 of record JAPMOR010020222.1, read on the forward strand.
CGTAGAAATTATGCTTTAAATTAAAGTGGAAAAGATTAATCTGCAATTAATTTGATAATATTTTTTTTCTGAAACAAAGCATTTTTTTTGTAATATGATTATTGAAAACAGAGCCACTGAGAATTTAAACCTTATGGGCACTAAAGAATATCTTTCTAAATTTATGTAATATCTCAAGAATTTGTCAACAAAATATTCTCAGATTCATCATGAACAGATCGATTAATTAACAATGTTTCATTTTAAATGCATCAAACACTAAGAAAATAAAATGAATCGTTTAAAATAATCGGTCGAAAACAGGTAAAAAAATTACTTATAAAACGATAAACTAACATAAATACAATTTGATTAAAAAAACATACAACGAACCTAATATAAATCAAGTCCGCTTCCGTTGAAAATAGACGTAAGCAATCAGAACACAATACGCACGCTTGAATTTTCAACGCCAGTTACGGTAACTAAAATGCGTGAATTTTTCTACGTCAGTTGGGGTAACGCTATGCAGATTATAAATTTCATTTTCCTTTATTCTGTTTTATTTTAATTCAAAAGTACTTCAGAATGAATTTGAAAGATCGACAATTAATTAACAACGTTTAATTTTAAATGCATCAAACATTAAGAAGATAAACAGAATCGTTTGAAATAATCAGACGAAAAGTGTTAAGCCTTAGCCTCATTAGCGTGGGAAAAAAAATGCTGAAGCCTTACTCATTTGGTGGTCGGGAAATGAAGATTTTTTTGGCGAGAAAGTTAGTTTTTAATTAATAATTAAAATTCAAATTAAAAAATTCAAAAAAGGGACCCCAGGTGCATATTCCCGACCTCCAAGGTATACACATACGAAATTTGATAGGTGTAGGTCTAACGGTCTGGCCTGTAGAGCGAAAACATACACAAACATTGAGCTTTATATAAGTACAAGCCGCCTTTGGCGACCAGCCGGTTCACCAATCTTAATGTTCGTTTAAATTTTAATAATGAAATATTTTACGCAATTCCAACTTTAATAGATTCTTCATCAAAATATTTTAAAACTTCAAATATTGATAATCATATAATTCACTCATAATATTATAAAGACCTTCAATCATAACGTAATATGTATCTCTCTAATTTTCTGTTACCTCTCGTGGAATTTATGCTTTAAATTAAAGTGGAAAGAATTAATCTGAAATTAATATAATAATATTTTTTACTGAAATAAAGCATTTTTTTATAATATAATTACTGATAAAAGAGTCACTGAGTGTTTAAACTTTATGGGCACTAAAGAATATCTTTCTTAATTTATGTAATATCTCAAGAATTTGTCAACAAAATATTATCAGATTCATTATGAACAAATCGATTAATTAACAATGTTTCATTTTAAATGCATCAAACACTAAGAAAATAAAATGAATCGTTTAAAATAATCGGTCGAAAACAGGTTTAAAAAAACTACTTAAAACTATAAGCATATACAAAAATATATAACTAACATAAATACAATTTAATTACAAAAGCACGCAACTAACCTAAAAATAATTTAAATCATCCGTTGATAATGGTTGCCATGTCAACAATCAGAACACAATGCACATGCGTGAATTTTCAACGCCAGTTACGGTAACGCAAATGCGTGAATTTTTCTACGCCAGTTGGGGTAACACTATGCAGATTTGTATTTTAATTTCCTTTATTCTGCAGATTTTAATTTCCTTTATTCTGCAGATTTTAATTCAAAAGTACTTCAGAATGAATCTGAAAGATCAATTAATTAACAATGTTTAATTTTAAATGCATAAAACATTAAGAAAATAAACAGAATCGTTTGAAATAATCGGCTGAAAAATGTTAATCCTAGCCTCATTACTGTTGGGAAAAAAGAAAAAAAACTGAAACCTTACTCATTTGGCGGTGGGGAAAATGGAAGATTATTTTTGCGGGAAAGTTAGTTTTTAATTAATAATTAAAATTCTAATTAAAAATCAAAAAAGGGACCCCAGGTGCACATTCCCGACCTCTAAGGTATACATGTACCAAATTTGGTAGTTGTAGGTCAAATGACCTGGTCTGTAGAGCGCCAAAACACACACACACACATTGAGCTTTATATATAAGTATAGACAGATTATCCGTTCAATATAATTTTCTATTATGAAAACTACTAAGATTTTTTTTATTGTATACTTGTTATTTAATATGAAATACTGCAAATGTTTTATGTGACTTCTTAATTCAAACTTCTCATATACTTAAGGGTAAAGTAATTTTTTTACAATTAATTGCAATTTCAATCGGTTCTTAAATATTTTTTGTAGCATTGCTAATTTTTGAGCCGACGAGAAGAAAATGAATAAACATTCATTTAACTCTGATTACTTCCATAGACAAATTACAATGTTCTTTCATCAGAGCATTGTAATTCAAGTCTATGGAAGTAAATTGTAATTTTTTTAAAGTCATTGTAATTTTTTATATAACGTTCAAATATTATATACATTTTTTGGTATATCTGCATATATCTGCTTGCAATAATTATAACACCCGACGTTCGTTTTTAGAAACTGTGACCATATCATAAGGAACAATATATGAGTAATTTATTCTTCATTAAATTTCGGCTGTTGTGGCCTGGTGGTAAGGCCTCGGCTTCGGAACTGGAAGGTTTCAAATTCGAGACCCGATTCCACCGAAGAACCGTCATAAAAGCGGGTCTGGTGCACGCTAAACCATCCGGGCCAAACGTCCTCCTGCTGGTGTGGTGTGGAGAGGGGAGCGCCAGCTCACGTGTTGTCCTCGTTATCTGACCGAGGTTCAAAATTATGTGGTCCGGCCCAAAATAGCCACAGTATTCCTTTAAAAAGGGACGTTAATATAACTAATCTAATATTGATTAAATTATAAAATAATTATATAACATTCAAATATTATATACATTTTTTGGTACATCTGCTTGCAATACTTACAAAATCCAACGTTCGTTTTTTAGAAACTGTAACCATATCATAAAGAACAATATATGACTAATTTAATTTGATTAAATTATAATTCTCCGTATCAAAGATTTTTAATGTGTATCAATTACAAAAAATATAATGCATAACTAGAGGAAACAAAAAAAAAAAAAAAAAAAAAAGACATTTAAATAAAGAATTTCAAAGGACAGAAAAATGCTATAACCGGTTAAATTGCAGAACAAAAGTCATTATTCCAATTAGGATAGTTTTAGTTTCAGCGCAAGAAGTTCATCTGCTGAAATCATTAGTCAATATCAATTTCATCGAAAAATACCCTTAACCGTGGATTGAGATCATCTTCTTTCATCATAGTTCCAGTTTCTTCTATCTATCTCTTCTATCTCTTTTTTTTTCTATTTCGAGTAATATCTCATTAGAAAGTTCTTCCAGAAGTGCCATTACGTCCAGGTTCTTTTGGTCATTAAAAGATCCACAACTTGTAGCTGCATAATTACAGTCGTAATCGTTAGAAAAGACTGACAAAGCACCCTAGAAATAACTTCCAAAGAACTCCACGATTCGATGAGCAATCGAACGAAAAAATAAGTGATCTTTGGGTCTAATTATCCAGCGAAATATTACCGAATGGCCAAGCAATTTTCAAAATGGCGGCCACCTTCGAAGCATAATCAAGAGGAATTCCCCTTCCTTTTCCCCCAGGTTTTTCTTGTGTTAAAAAAAGATTAGAGAAAAAAAAATGTTTTTCCAATTACCTTCAGACGTGTTTCGACGTGGCTGGTAGCTTTTTGGTATAGATCACAATTATTGCTCTTCCTCTTTTTTTTATTTGAGTTTTCTTGTCGTCGTAGCACGAACCTCGAAGATTAAAAGAAGAAATATCGTTTTTTTCTTCATCTGGATCGTTTTCTTCCGGTTGGAGAGTTTTTCCTACTTTCTACAGAAATGAGAAGCCGATAGTTGATTTAGATTTATATAAATTCATTTGGGAAGAAACCCACAATTTTTCTGAGGCATGTGGGATTGAAAAGAAAATTAATACACTTGAGAATAAAATAAAAACAAAATAATTTTTTGGAAATGTATGTTGAGATAGATGTATTCCAAGAATTCACTGCTAAAAATTCGTCTTTTAATGACAAAAAGCTTCTAAAGATTTAAAAAAAAAATCAGCTCAACTTACTTTCTTTTCATTCTGAAGAACTCTCACAATAATTTTCCAAACATTAAAAATCACTCTAAAATGTTTAAATCGGCTAGATTAACTTAGTTTATTTAAATTAACTTTCCATTTCTATTTCTTCATATGTAAAGCTTGGGAAGAAAAAATATTATAATTATCATTAAAGAAATCGAACTTGAGTGTTTTAAGAATCACCACGTTTCAAATTTCCTGGAATCCGAAAAGACTCATTTTTGGAATTATGTATTTCTGTCTGTCTGTAAACATGAGGATTCAAACTTTTTGAGCAAAAAAGATGAAATTTGATGTATCGTCTGTACATAAAATTTATAGATTTCTACTGAATTGGAACACATTCCGTTCAGAGGAAATCTTTCTGACTGTTTGAGTACAAATGGACACTATAATTACAAAATGTAAACATCTCAATAAATAACACTGACAGAGAGATTTATTTTTTTTAAACGTAGAGTTTGAGCCAAATCTTTCGAACGGATTATTATCTGTGGGTCCATACTTTCACATACAAGTAAAAAGATAGCTCAAAATTAACAAGACTTAAATAACAGAAATTTGGTAAGAGATTTGTGATTGCAGCTGTATTTCTATCTCAGATAGTATTCAATCAGTAGGGGATAAATGTATGCATAATGCATATCTTATTTTTTACATTTCATATTAACCGAATGTCAGCGATCAATCGCCAAAAATCGTATGCTAGATTCATGCAAAAGAGAATTATTTATGAAAGGTATACGATTAATACACAAACACCGGTTTTATTCAATCATTCATGGCCTTGTTCATTCAATCATCCATGGACATTCATTCAATCATCCATGGCCGTATTCAGTCAGTCATCCATGGCTTTGTTCATTCAATCATTCATGGACTTGTTCATTCAATCATCCATGGT
>JAPMOR010020222.1:56538-73486 GCA_026543865.1 Argiope aurantia
TTGTTCATTCAATCATTCATGGACTTGTTCATTCAATCATCCATGGTCTTGTTCATTCAATCATGCATAGCTTTGTTCATTCAATCATCCATGGCCTTATTCATTCAATCATCCATGGCCTTGTTCATTCAATCATTCATGGACTTGTGCATTCAATCATCCATGGTATTGTTCATTCAATCATCCATGGCCTTGTTCATTTAATCATTCATGGCTTTTTTTTATTCAGTCATCCATGACCTTGTTCAAGCTCGATAATGTTACTCAGGTGTTGAGTAAGCTGTAATAGAATGGACTTCTTATAGAGCTTACTAGAGATAGTTTTAAGATGATTATTTCGCTAGTTAAATTACAGGAGGGTGATTTTGTACAAATATGGTTATTTTTGAAGTTGTCAGATGATGAAAACTTTTGACATACATCAATATAAATATAAATACACTTAATATATATCAAAACAAATATATATAATATACAAATATAATATCAATGTAAATTAAATACCATGCAACCACCAATCCATTTTATCATCTATTAATTGTTGACTATTCATATATAAAAATCGATTATCGAATGTGCGAATATCTGATGCATACGAATTGATTCGAAAGCAGATTTTAGATAACGTCGCTATAAAATTGAATTATGCAGAATATATACTTAGATTTTAAAACTATTTATAAAATTATGCGCATTTGTCTGATATTTATATAAATGCACAGCACCGCGAAACCTCTATCCAATAGTTACCACCAAAACAATGTTTGAAATGATGGTTGATTGGATTCAACCGATCAGCTTCTGAAACACTATTTAAACACGTATTTAAGAATTGTTATTGTGTTTCTAATTTCAAAAATGTGTTTATATATGATTGAGATTTCAATCCCCACAGTCGATTTAAAGAATAATTCATGGTTTTTGACGTATTAAGATTATACATAAAGACTATAGTTTAAATTAATTCAAAATAGTAGCGACGAAAACTGGTTTTTTACAGGAAACAGATTAACCAACATTTGCCATTCTAAACTTTTCGAGTTTTATAGTATAAAATCAATGCAATTATTTTAATTGAAAAAACTTTTATGTGATTTAGATTTACATATTCTTTAGTCTTTGAAAGGAAATTAAATTATGTATAGGAATTATTCTCGAAAATTAGAAAAAGGGAAAGAAACTTCCAGAATTAAAAACTTGTATTTTACACTTAAAGTATCCTCGCCATATCCATTTAACTACCCAGGAACCTCTATGTTCAGATTTACAATGTGTTTCATTCTGCATTTTAAACGAAAGCGAAGTTTGTTCACATAGTACTATTAATAGGACCTCAGGAACATATCATGATAAATTTCGTTTGTGTGATTTTTACATTTTAATTCTTTATTTACTGTCGGTACTTTAAAGTACCATTTAAATCAGGCTGATATCTTCACAATATGACTATTTTTTTAAAGATCACGAAGAACGTACCTTAATAACTTAAAAAATCTTTTATTATTAATATAAATAATTAAATTGTTTTAATTAATTAAAAAAATCTTTTTCCCTGCTAAATTCTGTACCAAAACTTCACTAATGGTTCAAAAATAAATTTGAAAAATTGATGGTAAAATAACACGTTAAGTAAAGGGTTTGGTTATATTAACGTTCATTTTTAAAGCAACACTAAAGCTATTTTGGGACAGACCTCGTAATTTTGAACCGCGGTCAGATGTTGATGACGGCACCTGAACTGGCACCCCCTCTCCACGCCACACCACACCAGCGGGAGGACGTTTGGTCATAACGGATTTAACATGCAACAGATCCCCTTACACGACGCTTCTTCGGTGGAATCGTGTCTCGAACCTGAAACCCTCCGGTTCCCAAGCCGAGACCTTACCACCAGGCCATCGCGGCCCAAGCAAAGGGTTCAATAATGTATAGTGATCAATATCAGTTAATCTTTAGTTCGGTTAATTAGTCTTTCAACAATAATTTTAAAATATATCTGGAAACCCCAAGTGGGTACAATTACTGCTACATTCTTCATTAAGTCATAATAATTAAGAAAATCACTTTCTATCTAGAAGGGTTACTACAAATTGCGAAAAAAGTTACCTCGATTTAGTTTCAGTTAAATGTTCATTTTTTTTTTTCGTCGGCTTCCTGGCATAGGGTTAGCGCGTCTCTCCCGTGATCTGGGCCTCCCGGGTTCGAGTCCCGGTTTGGGTATGTTTGTTCTTCCTCTGTTCTAACTGTGAGATGTATGAATGTGCCCCCCTGTAAAAAGGGGTTGTGCTAGCGAATGAGTGAAGCGTGGGTAGCAAAGTCGTACTCTTGGCCCTTGTTGACGCTACTCTATAAATAAGAGACGCTCCCCCTCCGGCTTAAATTACTGTCTTCGTTACAACGGGCTTGTCCGTGGTAAATGCCATAAGAAACAACATTTTTTTTTCATTTTTAAGAGCACTAAAATCACTTACAGATTAAAATAAAAATTTTATTCTTTCCGAATTCGGATAGTGAAAATCAAAAGTTCAAGAAGCACTGGAATTTATGAATAATAATTACCAAGTAATATATTAAAGGGATAATGAAATAGTAATCCTTTTAATCTCCATTAATTTTTATAGGTATGTTCGAAAAATTTATTAGATATTTTTAAAGCATTACAATTTGAGCATTTTACAGGAAACCATCATCTGCATAGTTACTAAGTCTAATTCTTACGGCTTTATAAAAGAAAAATTATCAAAATCGGATACATATCACACTGTATACTTTATATCGGTGGGATGCACCGTAGAATTTAAAAGTGAAAAGGATTGCCAATACGAGAATAAAATGCTAAAATGATAAAAAATAAAAGTGGATTTCTTCTTCCACTTTTTGAATTATAGGCTTTGAAGGTTCTTTTACTTGAATTATTTTGATCACATGTAGATAACACGGACTTTCCGCAGTGGAATTTCATCATAATTTTCCCACATATCTGGAATTTTATTGTGAAAACGGCACACTTAATTTCATTAATCACACTTTTCAGCATTGGAGTTAATATATTTAGAAATAAACATTGCGCATATGTAAATGATAAAAAGTTGGTTTACAATGCCACTGTTTACAAAATTATAATTGCCAAGTTCTCAAGTAGTAGGATTGGGTAATAATTAAAGCATTGTTATAGTTATTAATACTCCACACTTATTAATACAATAAATTTATTAATTAACATGTTAATTGACATTTGTCTATGTTATGTATTCATAGACAGACAGAAAGACTTAAATTATAAATCGCAGTTTTGAGGACATTCTGAAACGTGGAGACGCATCGAAACTCAATTGAAGTTTTTGAAAATAAGGAAAATTTATTTATTTAATGTACGATGACGACAAAATTTCCATTAAATTTAAAAAGAAACGAACAAATTTCATTTATTTGTCTAATAAATGATACCAGATTCCTTAATATATCAACAGTACTTGTAACGTAATAAAAACCATCAAACGTGAAGTTGTCCACTATTTATTTGAGCAAATTTTAGTTTATTATCAGCTAACGTGAGTCCAGGTGCACATTTTGTACTTTACTTTGCAGTAAAGTGTATGTATTTTGCTTTATCATACCCAGTAATTTTAAAAAATATCCATCATTTTGAGAAAAATTGTAGATAAAAAATTAGCTATTGAATTAAGATATTTTGGGTGGATTCGTTTATAGCACAAGCAATAAAAAAAGTTCCTAACTGAGTTTTTGTGTTTTATTTTTTCCAAGCTTTGGAAAAAAATTGAATAATTAAAGATTCTTGAGCTATATAATTTTTTCTGTAGAAAATTATTCTATTTGATTTTCGTAATACCGATGATAATAGACTAAAATATCAGAAAATGTAAAATAGAAAAGTATCTTGTGAAATGAAACCTTAAAATACTTTTCGTTTTAAAACTAATTTGCAAAAATTTCTTCTATTAATCTTTCAGGTTAATTCGATTATATAAGTAATGGAGTAAATTAAGAAATAATTAAAAGACAAAATAATTATCTTTTCTTTTCATAAATAATATCAATTATTTTATGCTTAAAACACAAATATTTTGTTTGTCAGGTTATATTTTCTATGGGTGTTCTGCTGATTGTTTCCTTCAGGAAAAAGTATATTTAGCTTTATACCCAGAAGTTGATTTCTTGTTCTATTTCACTGCTGGTAATTATTTTATTTAGGGCGTAAAATTCACATTTCATTTCTTTAATTGCTGCTACGATATATTTACTTTGAATTATTCTTACAATTCAGGATAAAAATGCTTTGGTATATTAATTATGTTACAGTAAAAATTATAATTAAAACATGACGCTAATCCTGGCGGATTGTTGAATAAATATTCAATCCCTAAAAAAAATGACTTTTGGTTGAAGGATTTGTTTTCTAAACAATAGCATAGTTTTTGATGTAAAAACAAATATTTTTATAAAGTTTCTAGGGAAATAACAAGAATATCAGGAAAAAATAATTGACTGAAATCATTATTTATTCATTTAAAACTTGGCTAGAAAATACTTTTTCTATACACTTAAGTATTTTACAAAAATAATTTTGGAAAAAAAATAAATAAATCTTGTTAGAATCTAAAATTCAAAAATTAATTCCAGCATTTTTTTTAAATTCTAGAAAGAAAACGTTAATGAAGATTGAATCACCAAAGGTCAATATATTTTTTTATCTTGCACTAAAAAACAATCATCACATAAAATTAATTATTCTGTTAAAAATCTAGAAATAATCCAATTAATTAGAATTTTTCAAAAGAAACAAAATGTCACTTGTTGTTTACTACTTTATGGCTGTTTTGAACATTTTAATGATTTAATTCATTAATTATTTATTCATTTTAGTTTATTAAAACATTTTAAATTAAGCCAATGCATCGAATAATCTCCACTATTCGGCATATGAATAGATTTCTGTATCAGTTTCTTTTTTTATCTTGATTTTGTAAATATTTAAATAACCTTCCTAATAGCAAACATTGCGATGATTTATTGGAAGTTCTTCCATATGCTTGATTTTCTAAAATAAAATTTTTTCTTCAGGTAAAAAAAAGCTTATAAAAAGCTATGAAACTGAGAGTAGTTTATTTGTTTTTATTATATACTTTACATTATTTCTATGTTAATTAATAATAATTCTTAATAATTCTAAAAAATGGGAACTAGATGAACTTTAATCTGAATAAACTCTAAAAATTTTGTAGTATGATTTCACATAGTTTATCAGCAATTTTATAAAAATAATTCGATGCATTAATAATTAAAAAAAAATCTAATAAGACATTTACTTTCCTGGAAATATGGTCGGAAAGTGTGATTCAAAATTCATACTGCTTCTCATAGTCATCTTCAAGATGATGTTATAAGCATAAAGTGGCCCATTTTGTATACATGTAAGAGAAAATGAAGAAGCAACTGTTTCTGCTAGTTTATAAATATTACATTTGAGTTTTCAAAAATTGTGAAACTGATGAGATTTTCATTTGGAAGTTTCGATGCACATGAATTTATTTGCCTTTTTCCAACACAAAAAAGAACTTCATCTTTGCATTAGAGAAAAAAAAATATTATCTTGTTTCAATATTGTTAATAGTTTTGAAACATGTTGTACATTTGGGAATATGTAAATATATGTGGCGAGCATAAATGACGTAAAAATAAGCTAAAATAATTAAATGCTTTAATCTAATAAGACATCTGCATTTAATACCTTTTCATAGAGGCTATACAGAGGTATTAAAGAATGTATAATTTCTGCAACGGAAAGGGGACTTGAAATTTGTGTTAACAGTTTCATTAATTCATATAGCAACATAGGATTAGAAAAAAAAACATTGTTGTATGCTAATATGCATACAAAAATTCTTTGCAGCATTTTAACTGACGTAAAGCATTGTTGTATGCATATTAACATACAGCAATGCGATGAAAATACATAAGTTTAACTGACGTAAGTGTTTTATTAGTAATTATAAGAAGAACTTTTGAATATAACATAAATAATAAGAGAAGTTCGAAGCTTACAGCTAAGTTCTTAACTAGTTGAGAATTTATGGCTGAACTTTTCCCATAATATCAGGTGTGACATTCCACGTGAAAGTATTTGAGGATTCTAAATCTTGCCATAAATGTGCGGCTTCTAAAAAGTGACAGCGTTAATCTGAGAAAGAAAAAAATCAGAAATGAAGGAAACCAACAGTAATAAATATTTATAAAATGCTATCATGCGATAGCTGAAACAACAGAAAAGATTTGAGATATTTCTTTGAAACTAAGGCGAAAATATAGAAATAGAAGATGAAGCAGGTTTAAAAGAAAAAAAAAAGGATCAAGCAAAAAATGTTGTTGTTGTTACTTATGGCACTTGTCATAAATAAGCCCGCTGACGAAGTCGGCGATTTTAAGCCCAGCTTGTGCAGTAGGGGGGCATTTCACACACAGAAAACAGGGTAAAGAACAACCATGCCCGAAACAGGATTTGAACCCAGGGCGCCTAGAACACGGAACAGACATGCTATCCCATGACCAGGACTTGGACGTAATTAAATAACGATTATTTAATGCATTACTTTGCTTTGTACATTCTATCAATTTTTCGTTTTTAAATTTACTTAATAGTATTCATTAGTTAAAACAATGACTATTGTTACGCATTTATGATTTTATTTCTCTCATTAAGGAAGATAGTTTTGCAGACAGCTCTAACGGATGCGGAATAAATACCTGGTCCAGCTCAGTGACCCTTCGGAGAACATAGCAACTTTTGCTACGAAAATGAATATTCTCATATATGCAGAAATCTTGACGATATCGCTATTACGATTCTTTCTTTGTTTAATCTCGAATTTTCAATTCTCTGTGATGGGGGCTAGAAAAGCGGAAGCACACGAAACAAGAGGTAGTCTTGGGACTTTTTTGAAATGTGCTAGCAACGAAAGTTTTCTAACTACACTGAATGATATCGTGATCTGCTGTTATTCAATTAACGATTTGTTGTTCACCTGCATGATCTGTTAATTTCTGGAAGTGATTCTTTGTGAATGCGTTTTATTGTGCTTTACTACTTGTATTTCATGATTTCTTGTGCAATTAAGTATTATTATCTCTCATAAAACTTATTGGATTTCTTATCGTACACTCACTGGATGGATCTACCACAACTATATATACGTTTCAATTCCTTATTGAAGGAGAATTCAAAACTTGTAAAGTAACTAAATCCATTCAGGTAGGAGGCAAAACCAAGGCTCTGTTCCCGATTACACCAAATCTAATTTTAGGTTAAATATTTTTTTTAATTTGACATTTATTTCTTTAAATTTGATGATTTTTTTATTCTTTCAATTTGACGACTACTCTAGAAATTTGATGACTTTTAAACATCTTTTCGTAAAGAAAATAACATTTTTGATCCAGCACTATTGTATGTTTCAATTCGTGTTTTAGTATTCTGTCGTTTCTAGAAATTTGAGCTTATGATAATTAAGAAAATTTTGATGTTAACAAAATAATTTATAATGATAAAGTTCCGTCAAAAACAAGGATTATTTAGTAACTGTTTTTATTTTAGCATAAATTGCTTTTACAAACTTGAAATATCTTTGAAATTAAATAACAATAAACAATTTATCTGCTTTTAGGAGAGGGTAGAAAATCAAAAATTTATTTAATTAAATTATGAATATTGTGCAATTGACTATATAACTTTATAGATTAAAAAAATAGAAATGCTTTTAATTTCCAAAACTTCTGCAACTTTTACAGCGTGTTAAAATATAGATGCTGCTGTGTCTATTATGAATAAGAATATTAAATGTATCTGATCATAAAAGACCCACCTCCTCTATTAGTTTTAATGTAGAATAAAAAACACTGACATTGTGTCAGTGTGTAACAAACACATTATGACATTGTGTCATAATGTATTTGACAATGTCATGGATTTAACTGAGCAACGAACTTTTGAAATGTTGGTAGCATATTCCAGATCGGTTGATTTAAAGGTTATCAGATAAAGATAACTTTTAATATAAATAACTTATGAAACAGAATTTAAAATTTACATTGTAGATGAAACTTCTATACTAATTTGATATTCTCTTCACTATAGCCCCTTGATTTGCCGATCCAATGATCAGCCATTGGAAATAATCTACTATTCAAATGTCTATTAAAGGTTGTTCTACACTGATTAATTCATGTGTGCATTTTTCATTAATTCATTTGTGCATTTTTCATTGTTTTATATTAATCTATAAGTAAATCTGAAAAAAATTCAAAAGAATTCATTTGCGTGTGTTCATACTTTCTTGTATTAATTATTATATAATGAATAATTTATTATATAATAATGATTTTTGTTAAATCTTTTTAAAAAGGGAGAAAGGAATATTGAGTACTATGACAGTGCTTCTGGCAATTTGCTTAGTAATGTTCTGTTTATTAAAAATGGCGTTATCTGTTTCTTTTCTTTGGTAAATCTTTTTATTCTTATTCTTTCTTTTTATTCGTTTTTGGAAGCAAAACACATTTATCAATCATGATTTTACGTCATGGCATTTATATTTGTGACAATATCATTGCTTTGATCTTACAAATTGATTCTCACTGATTCCAACTTAAATGAGAGCATATTTTACAACTTGCGAACATTAAATAAAAATACTTTCATCGGCGCTTTTTCTTATTCTTGATCAGTAAGCTAATACATCGGAAGAAATCAATGGTAAAATATATATTATAATTTATTTTAGTTTTAAGTCTACTAATTTAGTGTAATTCGCAAACATGTCTGGGTAAAACGGGTAAAGAGATCCTTAATATAACTGGAGATATTTATTTATATGGGCAACTGTGTTTCCAGAAGCGAACAAGGCAAAAACAATTTTGTCTCCGGTAACAAATGGGTCTAAAAATAAGAAATAATGGACATCCCAAACATTAAAAACACCTGCTATCAGGTAACACGTTGCACACAAAATGAGAGGGGGCGGATGGTAGATAGTTGAAGGCAATACCTTGTAACCACCATTTCTCTTAAATGAGCATCACTTGTAGTGCGGCCATTTTGTTTCTCTCCCCCCCCCCTCTCCCTTACGCTCGGATTCCAGACACAGATCCATTAGTGCTCAAGCTCACGTGCACCTCTTTCGTGCTTGTAATTTCTGAGGTATCATCTGCTTCCTTGTTCAGCTCCCTCTTAGACCCCTCCACCCACACCTACCTGTTTGTGTCGGGCTTTTAAGTGGTGGGGATTTAATTGGCCCCAAAACACGGAAAGGGCATCGGGAAATGGGTCACGTGAGGGGGATCATCCCCCTTTCTTAACAAGGCAATGCTTTCACTGCGACCGTCTTCTTTTGTCTTCATGCAAAAAAATTCGACCTCTCTCTAGTGACTTCCATTCTTCCCCTGAAGACATTTCCTTGAAGTCCTAGAAAGGAAATATTGTAAGTTATCCGCCGTCTTCTCGCTTTCTAATGGGAACGAATAGGTTCGCCCAAATCAGGTAAAATAGTAGAATAGGTTCAGCTCTACTTTACCGTTGCAATTCGTTCAGATATATGAAACCCCATAATTATAAATAATATTATTAATAATGTTTTTATAATATAGAGTTTTTATTCTTTAATCAAAAAATCAAAAAAGCTGCACTTTACTTAGATTGTGTAGTTACAGGTCTCCTAATGTAAAGTTGAGGCTTCAAAAATGAGCTGATTTTCTTTTGTAAATTAAACAGTAGCTACAGCAGATAACTTACATTCATTTGTAGGTTTTTTTAAAAAAAAATTAAAACATTAATTTCTTTTTAAAGCAATACATATCAAAGCGCTTTTTTTGATTGATCTCATGACTTTCAAGTCGTGGTCACATAATCAAAAAGACAGTTGAACCAATCGCTTTCTGTCCATAGTTCAGTAACACATTCAGTCCACATCAGTAACACATTCAGTAACACATTAGAAATTAGATTTAATATGCACTAGAATAACACACCTCCTTTATCTTGGGTGAAAGAGAATTTTTAATTTCGATCCTTATGATTCCAAAGCTTTGAAATTCGATTTTAAGGCTAGTCGTTTAAAATTCAGAATAAGTACAGAAAATATGCAAACCGGACACTGAGTTAACAGACATATCACCTCATCATAAAAACATCCAACATACGTGAAATTATTCTTTATGCTAGTTTTGAAATTGTTTGCCAGTTTATGTATCATTTTTGTGAATGGAAGGAGCTTTGAAGAGTTTTTGTGAAATATTAATTGCACATGTAATGTTCCAGAATAAAGTTTTGCCACACAATATGTTGCCACTTTTTATAGATTATAAATTATATACTTTAGAATACCCAGCGGTTAATCAAGATTCATGAGAATTGAGACATTTTGCAGCTCTGGACAATGTACGTTCTTTTAATAAACTATTTTGTTAAATTATAAATTTTTATATATTTTACTTTAATCACTGCATTAATTATTTATTTTATATTAACTTTGTATTTTGTTAATACATATGTATTATTATTTATTATGATTTATGACGTGTTCAAGTTTATACACGTTATATAAGTAATTCCTCAGCTTAAATTAACGCTGTAATAATAAAGTTGGAATAAAGAACTAAAGAGAACAGTGATCAATTATACTTGAAAAAGTGTTATGTTTTCTCGATATTTTTTTTTAAATCATAGAATTTGTATTTATTAGAAGTTTATTTATTTAGCTTTTTAAGTAATTTGTATTTATTTAGCTATTGGAAAGGTAAGCTAATTTTTTTTTCATTCTAATTAGTAGCCTCCCTGGAATCAAATGCCCTTGACAAATTCTAATCTGCCTAATTGAAAATATACCACTGATCAGTAGAGTTTTCGATCAAACATCCTTATTTCATTCTAACATTTTTGCGGTTTCTACCAATCCGCTGCACTTAATACTATGAAATATGATTTATTTTTTGTATTTTCTAAAGCATGTATTTCAAATTCCAATAAATATAAATGGAAGATTTAATCTTCAGAGATATGATCATAACAGAAAATTGAAAAAGGAAAAAAATCCTGGAAAATAATTTAATTCATAGAAAAAGAAGCATTCAAATGATGAAAAAAAATGCTCATAAAAATGCCGACTTAGAGCAATTGCTGTTATTCAATTAGCGTTTTGCTATTTGCTTAAGTTATTAGTTTTTACTGGTGCTTTTCTTTGTGCTTATATCGGCTGTATTTTTGTTACCTGTAGTGTGTTTTGTTATCTGTAAATGTTTTCTGGAATATTCGTGAAATAAAGATTAATTTTTTTCCATTAATCAGCTTTTTGCACCGTATTCAAAGTACGCTCACCAGAAAATCTTTACATCAATGTACTACTAAGCACCAGCTTCCTTGATTAGGCTTGTTATGTTACTATAACGTTACATGAAGTAATAAGGAAAAAAAATCATATTTGGGAAGAAATACGCATAATTCAGAATTCGCATCCCTTCGTTTAGAAGTTTATCAAGCTGATGTGCAAAGTTAGGGCACACAGTTATTAATTAATAAATTTGTGTTTTCCAATAACATCAATCGAGATATTTATCGAAAATACCTTCCAATAGTTAATATATTTCCTTTTATCAAATTAAGTTAGTCAAATATAAGAACTTTCTTTCAAAAGTTTAAAACAAATGAATTTTAAATAAATAAAAATATTTTATTTTTCAAGCAAAGTTCTTATAAATTGGAATATGCCATTAGCGATGTAAGAATCTGATCTCTAAAGAAAAAAAAAATAAATCTTTTTACTCCAGACAGAAAATCCAGGTCAATATCATAATAAACAAGAATATTGAAGTTAGCAGTAAGAAAAATATTTCAGCATTTTTTTTGTGCATTTCTTGGATAGATTTAAAATAATTACTCACAAAGCGATTCTATATTCTATTACTATAAATAATGCTTACTCGTTTTCATTTAGAATTATTTTTGAAGTTAAAAAAATTTGTTTTTGAAGAATTGTTTTTGAGAATTGAACTGTCATTTGAATTTAAGGACATTTTAAAAATTTATTTTGTATTTTTAAATACAAAATAAATAAAAATCAGTGTCCTCAATCACAATTTCAGAAAAAAGCTTAAATTAACACTTCTCAGTAGTGAAGAAAATTATGTAATATCTGAATGCTATAAAATTTTTAAAGTAATATATATTCCAGTTATTTTTATTCCATTATCTATTCCATTAGTTATTTTTATTCCATTATCTATCCATTTGGGCGCAATGAATCAACAATACTGATAAAAAAATCAGTGAAAATTCATATTTAGATTACACGCTAGCGATAATTGTCTAACCTAACATTTTTACACACTCTATAATAAATGTATTTGTGTATTATTAATCATATGCCATTGGTGAACAGCATTTAAAAAATAGCATATTAAAGAGCGATCTTTCCCAATTACATTCGGCGATAAATCGCTCTGACGCAATTAATCTAAAAATATCAGAAAACGAACTGCGTATTTTGGACGATTTTTTCCGTCCAATAAGCACAAAATAACAATTGTAGCTACAAAAATCACATACAAAACTTCATATACACTCATGTCCATAAATTAAGGATTATTCATAGTCACGTGGAAATCGAACTCTAAAATACATATACCACACGTAAAATAACTATACACATCTTCAAAAATCACATACAAATTGCAGGAAGCTACCAGGTGACACCAATAGTACGTCACAATGACGAGAATGTAGGAGAGTGATGTATAAGGAATACAGTCAAAGAAATAAAATTGTTCTTAAGCACTTTATAAGACTTTCAGTACAATAAACGCATAGTTATAACACAAAGCACACATTTGGATGATTTTTTTAAGTGGTATAATTAGCAGCCTTCTGGATTGTGGGCGTACCCAACTGGAAGTATCCGATTAACATGGAATTGCCCAGAGTGTCATCTTCAGGCGTTGGAAACGATTCCAAGATGATGGTAATGCGAGTGGACGTTATAGCAAAGGTTCGCCCGAGTTACAAGTGCCTAATGAGGACCGTTATTTGGCAGTTACTGCCAAAAGAAACAGACCGAGCACATTATTGGACCTGTCTCGTCAGCTCTCTTCAGCCACTGGTATGACAGTTTCAAGGCAGACTGTGTACAGGCGCTTAGAGAAGATTGGTCTATATGCTCGTAGGCCTGTCAGATGTGTTCCACTTACTGCAACTCACTGTCTCCTGCGGTTAGCTTGGAGTAGAGAGCATGCATTGTGGACACCACAACAGTGGGCTTGTGTGATGTTTTACGAAGAGTCCGAGTTTAGCTTGCAGTCTGATTCTCAGCGGACATTCATACAAAGAGCGCCAGGTACCCATTACCACCAACAGAACATCATTGAACAAAACCGTTACTATGGTGTAGGATTGCTCGTTTGAGGAGGAATTATTCTGTATTCCAAAACTGACCTGCATGTTCAAACTGGAGCCATGACGGGCCAAATATATCGGAACGTCATTCTGGAACAACATGGACATTTGTTTTGGGGCGCCATGGGTGCAAAATTCGTGTTTATGGATAACACCTGTCCTCACCGTGCAAATATCTTAAAATTATGCCTTCAATCGGAGGATATCACCTGTATGGACTGGCCAACATTCTCATCGGACTTGAATCCAGTAGAACATGTGTGGGACATGCTTGGTCGACGAGTTGCAGCCCGTCACCCACCTCCTACATGTCTACCGGAACTTCGGAGAGCATTGCTTGATGAGTGGTGTAATATTCCCCAAGATCATATCGATAATTTGATGCTCAGCATGCCTAGGCGTTGTACGGACTGTATTGCATCGTCTGGGAAACATACTAAGTATTAACCATCATACCAATCATGTAATATTGGTTTTTGTAAATAGGCTTTTTATTGTAATTTGCTCCAGGGAGCAAACAATCGCATTTTTATTAATGATATCAAACATATAGCATCTTTTTTGCTCTTTGCCTTTTGTTTAATAAATAGGTTTAATAAATAGGTTTTACAAATAAGTCATGTTTGTTTTGCTTCTGACTCTTTCTTTTCCTGAATTTGCATTATCCTTAATTTAAAGAAATCAGTGTATTTTAACTTGAGTTATCGCATTTATATGGGTGGGAAGGTATAGAACGACAGATGATCAGCCCTTTGAAGGATTTAGATCCAGATTTAATACCTATCTTCGCTTTAATTATTAAATTTGGCCCTGTTGCTAAATGATATTTTGTCCTTCTAACTCTCTTCATTTCGTAGTTATTAGGTAATTTATATTTTGACATCCTTACACATTAGCATTCTCTCAAAGTATTTCATTCAAAATTTGAGAGAAATCTAAAACTTAATAGTGTGTATGAAATTTCTTCCGTCTAGCTTGGAACGATTTTGGGTATCGTATTCACTGACAGAATGTTTTAAAATGTGGGGTGTTTTCGATTAAGGAAAATAAGAAACATGGAGACTTTTCAAAATCTCGAGTTACGAATTTTTTTTTTCAAATTTCCTATATTTTCATTTTGCATAGTCCGTATATGAGTGAATATCCAAAGAGTCTCCACAAAACTTCTTCGCTTATGCTCTAAAAAATGTGTTATTCCACAGAACACCTTGCATGGAATTGGCCTGCAGTAGTTACGAATTATTAATCTTTTGTGTAAATTTAGCATTTTTACAGAGTCTATCGTATCATCCTATCTTTTTTTTGGCGATTGATTTGGCGGTTAATCCTTGGCATGTAGTTTATGATATCTGAAAATAGAATTTTTGTTTTAAACGAGTTTTTCTGAATAGATCGAAACAAAAATTTAACAGAGATTCACATATGTGATATATAATCATGAGATCACATACTAATATTTAAGTTAGTGCGTTTACATGTTTCTGAATGTACAGACGACTTACAGACGGCCAATCTCTTGTTGGATTTGTTTTAAAATTTCATAGGTGTCTACAATATAGATTTTAAATCTGTGCATCGATTTTATTCATGTAATTCTCTTCTTTTTCTAGAGACATAACTCATATTCGAATAGCCGGACAGATACATTTCCTCTAAATAGAGTTTGTTAAAAATTTGTTAGAAATCTAAAATTTTTATGTAAAGTCCATATACCAAATTTCATTCATCCGAAGTAGTTCATATATCAAATTTCATTCATCCGAAGTAGTTCATATACCAAATTTCATTCATCCGAAGTAGTTCATATACCAAATTTCATTCATCTCAAATAATTGTTGAGGTATCCTTGTCAGAGATAGATAGAAACAATGTCGAAAATGTGTTTTTCGGACTCATGCAAATTTAAAACGTCCCGATTCGTCAGAATCTGGAGTTCGAATTTTTCGACAATTACACAACTTTATCTTTACTTCATACAAAAGAAAATAAAACGGTGGGAAAAATTATTTATCTTGTATTCTTAGTTTTTAAATATATTGAGACATTTATACCATACATAATGATGTTATTTAAGCTATACTTTAACTTAATGGTGGTTATATGCTTGTCCAATATTCACAAATTGCGGAATGCTTAGTGATAAAATCGTTCAAAATACTCTTCAGAACAGAGAGTGGACTTAAAAATACCAAATTTGACATGCGGTTATTTCCTGGTTATGTAAGAGATCACAAAGGAAAGATATTTTAAAATACTTTCATTAGATTTTAATTGAAAATTAAGAAAATTTTAATATTTTTTTCAATAACTACTTAGATATTATTGGAAAAATACTTTTTTACGTCTCGAAAAGCAGTGAAATTTTCAATGATATTAATTTCATTTCCTTATATATATATATTTTCTAATTTCAAAGATTTTTTTTTTAATCTAAAATATTGCAAAATTTATATTTTCAATAAAATATTTTATATAAGTTTTCCAAAGTAATATTTTACATTAATAGTAAATATATTTTGTAAATTGAAGAAAAATTAAATACTTTGCTGTATGTAAGTTATGATTTGTATAATTCAGAACATTTTCACAAAAATAATATAAAAGCAGATGAATCAAGTCGAAAACATTATTTCTTTAAGATGCTTATGACTGGTAGCTTATATTTTAATTAAATTGTTTTCAGTACATGTGTCACATTTTATCATAGAGAAGTGATTCATATTTTATTATAAGTACAAAGTTCTCGAAAAACTATAATGAAAAATAAGGAGAACGCACTAAATTTTGATTAAAACATTCACTGACTTCTTTGAATTTTTTTCCCAACTATTGGATTTTGCTTCAAAGTCTACCAGAAGTCTACATCAAACGACGTCTATACTTGCCAGGAGCATCCACTATTAAATGATAAAGTAGATCTTCCGTTCCAAAATGGCATATTGATAAATCTATGATAAATTCTATTCGTGAGAAAGTGGCGAGTATTTAACGTTTTCCATTCATGAATTCGGCTGCGTTTTATCACTTGCCACGCAGTGTTACATTCCAGATGGTAGTAAATTGCATTTTGATAGTCGTATTTCGTCTTTTTTTGTTTTTACGATTCATCAAATGATTTATGGTCTGAGACCTTCGAATGAAAAGGCTGTACCTCTTGCATTACTATGAGAGGAAGCACCTGTTATCAATTCTTCGAACCAGGAATAAAGCATTCTGACACAAAGCACACCATCTCCTTCTAAAAGTCAAAAAATAAATTTCCCCTTTATTATCGAGAGGTAGAATAGGGAGCTACACCCTGCTCATTAAAATAATAAACAGCTGTATTTTGCTTTTGTATAAAAGCGTCATAGAATGATATTAATTAGTTTAGAATGGGCTGGATTGAATATGAATAATGGTTGTTTTATTTGGTTGATGGCAAGTTGAGGGTTAAAAGTGTTATATTAACTTTTTTGGAGTTTTTTTCCATATTAATACTAATCTGTATTTTCGCTT
>JAPMOR010020222.1:73496-93512 GCA_026543865.1 Argiope aurantia
CAAACTTCACAATTTTACAATTAAACTTCACAAATACTTTCTTTAGAGAGTATAAAAGAAAGTATTGGGCAGATCGCGCGAGCTGTTTTTTTTAAGTGAAATCTGTTTAATTTATCTCCTTTTCAGAATAAGATGCACTGGCATTTTGCTATTTGTGTTTTTATTTTTTATAATAACAGTCAATTATTTTAAATTTAAGGCTGAATTATTTTTTTCCGAAACTTATCATTTCACACGCCTGCTAAACACGGTTATTCTAGATAGAGAACCCCTTCAGATTTAGCTGGCAGTTAAGGGAATAATAAAATAAAAACTATTTCTTACATTTTTTCTTTTACTTTTTTAAAACATTTGAAACTTATTCATTTTTTTCCTTGCACCTCAATAAAAGCAAACTTTAAAATAAAGTCGGGAATTTCCTGCTGAGATTTTTCACTCTCAGACTATAAAGTGTTTAGAACATTTGCATCCTTCTTTTTCAGCATTTCATCATGCAAATCATATCGGTCTCTCAGGTATCGAAATATAAAAAGAATACGTATTAACCTCTTAAGATCTTTCGTTCCAGAAGTGCTGTTAGAAAAAGAGCTAAAAAATACAATCGCTTGCTTTTCGACAAAAGAATCCTTTCTTCCAAAATGGAAGAGAGGGTGGTAGCGTTCGAAAGAAACAGCCTTCTCCATATCAACTCATGGTCCAATGTTCGTCCTGGGAGACGTTAACGGTTGTTTATGGGGTTCTCCTCGGCTCTTTCGAACTGTTGCAGACGATCTCGCTGGAACTCAGGATAAAAGGCACGAGGAGCAGTTTTTAGGTGACCGACCCCTTAGAAATGAAACAGGTGAACATTCTGTTATCTGTCTTTTGTACGTAAGAAAAGAACAGACGCCTCACGGGAGGATTGAGAGTGTGTGTTCTCTGGTAAATGCGTGAATATAATTTTGTTGTCCTGACTTTTATAGGATGATGTGATCTCAGGGATCGTAGGTCAGGACATAGAAAAATCTTAAGGGAATATAGAATTCAAAGCATATTTCTTTTTGAATTCATCTCTCAGTAGCTGTTGGCCATTGTAGAACAGACTAACTGTAAGAATATTCTGGCAGTTTATTATTTTTATAGATATATTTTTCCATATATTTTGAACTAAAATTCTTGTGTTTCTTTTAAACCTTGCTTACATTTCTAAATCAGTACAACTTAAGACGTAGAGGCACACAATCCTCATATATTTCTGTTATTTTAAAGCAGTAGTTTAAAATTTGCCTGCCTTAACCCTAGGGATTTTGTTAAATTCTTCCGCAGAAAATGATTTTTTCTGACTCTCATATCGAATCAAAGAATTCTTGATATTTAGTACTGTAAACAAATAAAAAAGACAATTCAAAAAACAATGCGGAACAAAATTTATTTGAGCATGCTTAAATACATGAGGTTTATTTTATACTTTTACCTGATCTTAAACAGCAATAAATGCCTGAGATAGAATGTGTCAGATATATGGTGGATATTGAAAATGAGGTCTCAAAACGGTGGTGCTATGTCTCTTCTATTTTATTGGAACGGGTCGTTTTAATGATTATGATTGTGAAATTTTTTTTTTTGATTTTACAAAAAAAGAATTCAGCGTCTCGCACTTATCATTGAATTTATTATCATTGCTAAAATTTTATCCATTAACATAATTTGGCTGAATAGTCAGCGATCTTTGATATGGTATAGAGGTAAGCATTCCTCAAAAAGGCTCCACATTTTTTTTAGTACACTTTTAAGAAGCGAATTATACATTTGGTATAAGAAATGACGTTTGTATATGAGCGGAAACTCTAATAGCATAGGATGTTGTAAATTAGTGTTAAGATATTGTTAATATGTTAAATACTATACAATATCATAAAGATATTTCAAAATAGATTGAGTAGTTGGGAATCAAATGAATGATAGTTATACCTTGACATGTAAAAATATTTTGGTGAGTCGCAGGTGACAATAACGAAAGATACTTTAGACACCTTAAACATGATATGCAAAGAATAACTTTATACTTTCATTTTATGTTCTACAGAAACTGAATAACTCAAAGTCTTTTTCTGCGTTGTTCCATCAACAGCTTAGCACGATTTTAATTAATGTCCTATTTATTAGCTGGTGTTTAGAACTTTTAGCTATGTTAATATTTGTCTATTGAGCATTATTTGTACTTTAGATGAAATTTAATTTATTGAAGTGCTGTACTGTATTAGATCTTTATATCGAATTTATAATTAAAAAAATTGGTTATAATGTAGAATATTCGGTAAAAAATCTACTGACAAATCTGCATGACATTGAATTCGATTTAATAAATAAAAATATTAACAACCGTCTGAAATCGCTTACAAGTATAATGCACTTTATATATTTTTAGAATGTTTATTTGGATCATCTGAAATACCATCTTTAGTTCATTATAATTTTAAAATAAGTTCAATTGATATATTATATTAAATTCCAGATCATCATTAATCGTTTAAATGATTTATGAACATATTAAACATATGTCATATCAAAAGGGTTGATAGATTATATAAGATTGTTCATAATCTTGGTGAGGTGTCAAGGTATCGTTTCTACATTTATGAAGACACAAAATGGCGTCCTTTTAACATATTTTCTGCCAAGTGACTCATCTGTGGTTCGCACTTAACTGTACATATAAATTACCCCATTTCTTTTACAGTTAGGAGATATTAAAAAGGATAATAGAAATAGAAAACTGATCTGAATCACAGGTATGAATTTTGACAGCAAAAATGTTAAAGGATGTTGGACATATCTCTTCGTTGATCATAATTTATTCTCTTTAAGAACATTTAAAATGTTATGATTTAAGGGCTTTGATTGTCGCTGTTACCTCACAAGCAAATGGATAGTTTATTACTAGAATTTTGGATTTGGTACTATAGGATTATGATTTTAAGACGATTCTATTACAGTTTCAGCTAGAAGAGCGAAAGATAGCAAATTCGATACATGATTCCAACTAAGATTCATTGTGTATATGAGTTTTGTTCACATTATGCAAGTTGTCCGAAATATAAAATCTTTAAGCTGGTTAGACGCTACTTTTCATAGATTGAGATACTTGAAGGATACTATTGGTGGTTCATAGTCACAAATTCGTAGAATTCTGTCGTCAGATTAATACTGACTTGTTTAGTTTAAATATAATATTAAGTTCGGATTCTCTTAGATAAAATGTAAACAAACTAGTGAGAGTTGTCTCCCCAAAACTTTCTCGCATACTCTAATAAAGGTGTTTTACCAGAGAATGCCGTGCATGGCATTGGCGTACAATAGTTACGGAATATTAACCTTTAGCTTGAATTTAGCATTTTTACTTATCGTGTCAAAAAAAAAATGCAATTACAAGCGAAAAAGGAAAAAAAAAAGCTAAATATATTAGTAATAACTTCAACAGAATTATGAAGGGACAATAAATGAGAGATCAGTTCATTGATCTTTGATACAATATAGCTTAAAATAATGCAAATGAAGCTGTGAAATTTAAGATCCTACAGCTAATTTTTATTCATGATTAGCTTTATTAACGCTCCAATGAATCAGTCAAACATTATTTCAAAAATCTCTGAATTGCTTGTTGTCAAAACAGAAATTGGGTTTTACGCATCCAATAATGGCACAAAAGAAGGTGCGAGGATATTTTTAAACTCCATCCAGCGTTGCAGACGGGGTTGGACGATTATATTTTTGAAGTGCTAAAAATTAATATAAATCATTATTTTATTCATTATTTTATTTCATTCATAAATTATTACTTTATTCCCTTAAGCCGATATACTTGCGTCTAAATTTTAATGTTAGTGGCTTCAAATTTGAATCCTAACATATTGTTTTCTGGTTGGTGGGATGCAGGAATATTTTACAAATGAAACTAGAAGTTTAGATTAACCCTTAATAACCTAGAGTTTCAATTTTGATACCAATATTTTAAACCGAATGTTCACATTACTATTAGTTTTTTTTTATAGGTTGGCTGTACGTATTTTACTGTTGTATAATATTCTTTCCAACGAAATTTTTAAAAAAATCAAATGTCATTATTGTTTTATTTTATTTATGACATATTACTTGCGCGGCAAAGTGAACAAGTAAACACATTTTACTAAAAGTTTTGTTGAATACAAATTTGATATATTTTCTTTTTCTGAAGAATATAAATACTTTTGAGGTAAGTGAATATATTATTTTCGCTATGATATAATTATTTTTTGCGAGTGCATGTTTTACTTGAAGAAACTAGTGCTATTTTTGTGAGTATCAATTTTGATACTTCAGGCATTCCGCCCTACATAAAACCTACCTACTAATTCTTTAGCTATTTTTCCCTTCATCTAGACCCTCAAGCAAACACAGTAATATTAAAAATAAATCACTTTCGTAAATCAGGCTACTAAGGGTTAAAGAAAGTTTTTTATAATATCCGTACAAAATAAGAAATATACGTATTCTAATGGATCGCTTCACGGATTATTTGGAAAAAGTGGAATAATGTATTTTTCTTTTATCCCACATTTGGCAATTTTCTGCTATTGGAGAGCAAAATTATTAATATTTAATAGATTTGATTTATACTTTGCATCTTTCAAGTATTTACAAATATAATTGTATAATTTAAACTATTCATTGGTGCCCTTTATTACTTAACACTTTTGTTGCTATGAGTCGTACCTGATATTTGTACCATCTATCCCCTGGGGGAGCACATCGAAATGAAAATGAGATGCTTCCGATATGGTAGTTGATCTCACCACCCTGGAAGGTGCACGAAAAGGTGTGGAAGTCTGACTTCTACCACCGATGACGGGACGTACTTCCTTAGGGAAGAGTTGTACCATGGCCAGTGCTGGCGCTTAGAACTCAACCACAGTTCCCGCCAGTACTGCTGTTGCGATGGTCCTATCATTTAGTATTTATTATTCATGTGCTCCTGGCGGGTCGGAGATTCAGTTATCCGTACCATCTATCCGTACCAACTATCCGTACCATCTATTTAATTAGATGGCCTTACCTTTGCTATGCATTAATTATCATAGAGTACTGGTCATCTAACGAAACTGATATTTCGGTTAATTACTTAATAGTTGTAAATGCACAGACGAATCACGCAACAATCCATGTATTAAAGGAGATTTTAACATATTTATTTTTATTTCACCTTAAAGTAATAGAAACTGATAAATGCAAAAGGTGTATTAAATATAAAAATTGAAAACTTAAATGAATTTTGTTTCATGAGATAGGTGACTACTTTGAAAAATAGTTTTTCGGCGAAAATATGAAAGAGATTTTTATTGAAATTTCTCGTTTTGTGTTAAGTTTTTAATTGAAAAAAAATATTTTGATTTTTTTACGCTGGTTCTTTGGCATGTGAAATTAATTATTAATTTTTGAATAGTTTTGGGTTTAAGCATTATTTGTGCTTTTAAATACTATTTTACCATACTCTATTTTTTTTCCAACATTTTTGTATAAAAAGCCTTATAAATCAAAATCCAATGATCAATTTTTATGTAAAAGTGGCACAAAAATATTGTAATAAATCTGTAATTCTTGAACTGCAGAACAATATTAATATTGGAAAAAAGGATTTTTGTATTAATTTCATTATTTCATAAAGCGGAAAAATTGAAATTTTCACATTATTTATCAGACGAACACCAGTGTTTAAAAATTCGATATACATTTTACTTTTCCTTTCTAATGGAACTAAAATATCTCTTATCTATAATGAATGACTTTATAGAAATCTTCTGATCAATTTCTAAATCAACACTTTTTCTCTTTATATCATATTATAAGGAAAAAATTTACTCAAATTTTTCAAGATTTTTTAAATTATATCTGATTATGTCGTATGTGTTTTCTTTTGCTATCCTTTTGAAGCAAAAATTCAAAATTGTAAATATTTCATACATTTTTTTAAAGAAAATCCATTTTGGATATAGTCATCTGAATTCCTGGTTAAAGAAAGGATTTAATGTACTCTTTCTAAGAGAGATCAATTCTCTGAAGTTCTCAAATAAATCTTAAAGTATTCTCGATAGGTTATATTTTAAGTTAAAGAAAAAAAAATTCGTTTTTTTAAATTAAAATTTGTTAACTATGACTGAATTATTCAAAGGCTTATAAATGAAATTAATAGTATTTGAGTTTCGATTATTCTGAAAAAATCAACTCAGAATTAACTTTTTTCTGAATTTAAAGTTAGAGTGAGGGAGAGAAAAATTGTCAACTACGTGTCTCAATATTCTCACACTATTTTTAAAGAGGTGAGACAATGTACAATATATGCTCAATATACAAAATATCGCCTCAGGTAGACACTTTGTATATTGAGCACCAGCTTTTACAATCATTTCTTTTTGTCCTAGTTGCTTTGTTGCTAGTCTTCAATTCAGTATCTTAAAAAAACGAGTCGCTTAGAGAAGTCGTTACGCGCCATTTGTGGAATAAAAAAAAAGTTTTCCCGATTTCAGGTGAAGAATATTGTGTTCTACAAACTAACACAACACAAAGACCGAAAAGACCATTAAAGGGGCACGAACAAGTGAAAAAAATGGAAAAAAAGTAGAATAGTAGGGGCAAAAAGCGGATCACAGTTGACTCTGTCTGATATTTTTCTCCAGCCAAAAAAGACAAACACGCTAAAATATCGATAACAAAGACGACACCAAGAATTATATTTTTTTCTTTACGTGAAACCCTCTGGAAGAAGTACAGAGAGCTAGGTATAAAAAAAGTCCAAAGGAAAGATTAAAGACGCAAGAAGAGAAATTATTTTTCCTGCCTCCCTTTTTTTCCTGATTCCATCTCCCTTTCTTCTGCAGAAGTATCGTATCCTATTTCGGGAACAGTTCAGAACCACATCCAGCTTCCCAGTCTTCTAATCTGGGACTTGTTTATTCGAAACATTCCAGGGATCATGTTTACAGGAATGATTTCTTCTCTTGCCGGGGAGAAACGCAGATCATATTTTGTGGAAAAGGAGATTACCGAGACTTAATCGGGAGATCCGCTCACCGACCCCGTTTCTCAGAAGGAACTTCGAGAAGATTTGCTGCCGAGTTTTGGCCCTCAGCAAATCTGGCGGAATGACAGGAGCTTATTTGTGAGGCTGCCTATGACAAGTGGATTTATCGACGAAGCGATCAAATGTGAATGTTTTCACTTATAGAAATTACCCTTATAATATACTAGAAGCCTTTGGCGACCAGCCGCTTCGCCAGTATTACCGCTCGCTACAATTTTCAATTAAATATTTTAAGTAACTGGTCTTTTAATAGATTCTCAAACAAAACATTTTTAATCTTCCAGTTTTGATAGTCATACCAAACTTATACTGTTGTTTAGATCATTTCGTTCAATTTACTATATATATTTTGGTAATTTGTTATCATTTCCGCTAAAACTTCAACTTTAAGTTAAAGTGGAAATGATGAAATTGCAATTAATATAAAGATATTTTTTAATAAAACCAAGCGTTTTATTTTATTTATCTTCTTTATTGTTATTTATTTATTGTTACTATTATTGAATATGAGTATTGCAAACAGAATCGCTCGGTATTTAAGTCTTATGTGAACTACAAAATTTTTTTCATAATTTATGTAATATCTCAAAGAATAATTCAACAAAAATTTCTCAGATTCAGCATAAAATTCAGTTTTTAGTTTTGCTTTCAAAAGGATTGAAATGAAATCAATAATAATATTTTGTTCCGACCTATAAATATATTCCAAAAATTATGAAGTCCAAATTTAATGCAGTAAGGTAACATATTCTGATAAATATTCTGGACACACCAAATTTTAAATAAATGAATGAATGTTTCTATTTTCCACTATCAACTAGAGACTTATTTATGAAGTTTTGAATGTTAAAAATTTAGAAAAAAATCATCATTTTCAAAATTAAAGGCTAATTAATCTTGAGAAACCTGGGGCTGATTGGCGTATTTTCTTTGAAACGAACGATGGAAAATCTAAAATTATCCTTTTTTTTATTGAATATTGATATTCAAATTTTCATAAATCAGTCAGTTTAAGTGATTGATTTAGTTGATTGGAAATTAACTCTTTTTATTTAAAATATTAGTGTTTCAAGAACATTTTGTTAATCGTAATTTCCACAGCAGAAGCTTTATGTAAAATCAAAAAATCGTTATTTATTAGAGCATTTATTGAATCAAGTTACATAAAATATAACATTTTCCATTTAGACCATTTTAGCAGATCTGTGTCTTACTAAAGGTTTACAAATTAGCTGTGTGGTCCTGATTTGTATGGATATCCTGTTCATATTGAACAAAACTTGCCTTATGATAAAACTGATTTATTGGATTAATAATATAGAGAGTATAAAAGATCATAAAATAATTTTTCTTGAATTTATTTTTTAGAAGAAATTATATTTCTTATTTGTTTCATTTCCTACAGACACGTGCCGAAAATTATATTTTTGCAGATTTCATTTCCAAAAAGATTTAATTTATTTTTAATTGGAGCTTTAATCAATGTGATGGCAACACTTTGAAAAAAGCTAATTTTTTCCCATGAATGCGAAACGTGCTCGTGCAGCTTAAATTTTATTTTTATTTTGTACGAAAAAAATTGTTGAAAATTATAGTTAAATATTTATTTAAAAATTCATTAAAAATAGAAATTTAATTTTAAGGTTAAAACATTGGCATCATTTAAAAGATAAATTTTTGATTTTTAACCTGATGTAAAAATCTTTTTTGTGCGCTAATATTTTCGGAAATAATAGCAGAGACATGCCAAAATTTCGCTTAATTTTCAAATAAATAAAATTCTAATTAAAAATTGGAAAAAATATCCCCCAGGTGGACATCCCCGGCCTACAAGGTATGCACATGCCAAATTTGGTAGCTGTAGGTCAAACGGTCTGGCCTGTAGAGCGCCAACACACACACACACACACACACACACACACACATTGAGCTTATTATAAGTATAGATAGATAATCTTAAGTTTCATTATGAAATCATTATTCTTTTCACTAACACTTGTAGAACACATATATTGCCCATTATTGAATAATATTGCTGAATATTTAATAATATAATGTCGCTCAATATTATACGATGTACCAGGCTGTACTATGTGTGTAGAAGAATTTTTTGTGTATAATTAAATTAAAAAATTTCTCATTATAATAATCAACTTTTCAAATGTAAGACAATTTCAATATAATCCATGAGTTATTTCAAAGTGGTGTGTTTTATGTGTATAATATTGTTAAATATTGAATAATATAGTATCACGATATTATGTGATATTGTGCTCTAGGCAGTGCTATGTGCGTAGAAGAATTCTTTGTTAACTTGTGCTTAAACTTAAAAATAATTCATCGTAATAATCACTTTCCAAATGTAAGATAATTTCAATAAAATCCATGAGGTTATTTTAGAGGGGTATGTTTTATAAAATTAGGACCAAATAAAGACAATAGTGGATTCAGAATATTTGAAAAATGGAATCAAGTACATCGAAACTGCCAGATTATTCCTTAATTTGTTATTATTATATTTTTAACTCCATCTTAGGTTTTATTAAGGAAGCATTATTCTTTTCCATTAACACTAGCAACACACACATATCACACAATATTGTATAATATTATTGAATATTGAATAATATATATATAATATTATATTATACAATAATGTGCACCAGGTTGTGCTATGCATGTAGAAGAATTTTTTTGTTTTGCAATTAAACTTAACAATTAATCATCGTAACAATCAACTTTCAAATTATATGTCAATTTCAATATAATCCATGAAGATGTTTAAAAGATGTATGTTTTGTAAAATTAGGTATTTAATAAAGGCAAATGGATTCACAATATTTGAAAAATAGAAACAGCTAATGGGCAATTGAAATAGCGAGAATACTCCTTAATTCGTTATATTATATTTTTAACACCATCTTAAGTTTCATGAAGAAAGCATTATTTTTTGCCGGCGTCCTGGCATAGGGGTAGCGCGTCTTCCTCGTGATCTGGGCGTCCGGGGTTCGAGTCCCGGTTTGGGCATGGTTGTTCTATCTGTGAGATGTGTGAATGTGCCCTCCTGTAAAAAGGGGTTGTTCAAGCGAATGAGTGATGCGTGAGTAGCTAAGTCGTACTCTTGGCCCTAGTTGGCGCTACTATAAAAACACAAGACGCTCCCCCTCAGGCTTAAATCGGCTGTCTCCGACAGCGGGGCTTCTCCGTGGCAAGTGCCATAAGAAACAACAGCATTATTTTTTTTCACTAACACTAGCAGCACACATATATAGCACAATATTGTATAATTTTGAATAATATAATATGGCACAATATTATACAATATTGTGTACCAAGTTGTTCCATGTGCGAAGAAGGGTTTTTTAATGAAACTTAATAATTACTCATTGTGACAAGCAACTTCTCAAATGTAAGACAATTTCAATGCAATCCATGTGGTTGTTTTAAAGAGGAAAAAAAAGTAGCTTTAAATAAAGGCAAACGGATTCACACCATTTGAAAAATGAAACCAGAGTTAATGGGCATCTGAAGCTGCGAGATTACTCCTTGATTTGTTATTATTATATTTTTAAAACTAGAGTATCTTTTCCCATATTTTGTAAAAATAATATATATATACTGTCTCAGACAGAGAGACATATACATAGATATATATATATATATATATATATATATATACTGTGGCTCAAAAAATTGAGAGTACATTTTGATATAAATGACACATTACCGGGAAGTGCACACATTTTTTTACTTTTACACATAACAAATGGTTCAATTTAGAGTAAAAATAAATAAAAATCAACGAAAAACTTCTAAATTAAAAAGTTTCTGTAGTAGTCTCTTAACATGAAACGCGTACCTTGGTCACGTTTTATATCTGAGAAATAGGCAATAGGCTCAATTAAATTGTACATTTTTTCGATTAAAAAAGGTGTATATAAACCCCAATTAAAAACTCGGTTTATTGTACAATCACAAAATGTGCAAAAAAAGGTGCATTTTACTTATGTAAAGGTAATAATTTTATGAAACTCCTAAAAGACTTCTTTTATGAAAGTCCTCCTCTTTCTTTTGAACTCTGGAGAATTTATTTCATACAAATTGAATGCATTTCTTCATTTCCATTTAAAACAAATAAGACCATTAAAACTATGCTTAAGAGTGAACAAATGCAGAAACACATAGGAGACTTACTTTTTGAATATTATTTGTAATTTGTAACTAAGTAATAAAAATATCACGACAAATATAGCAACAATATAATGCAACATTGTTTTTAGAACTTTATTCTTTGGTGAATATTATTCAATCCATCTTCATATCTCCCCAAATATTTCTCGAGCATTCTCTAATAAAGGTGTGCCAGTTAGAAAGTAAAGTTAAATCAGAGAACGCTAAATATGGCATTTATATACAAAAGTTACAAAATATTAACTTTTAGATCGAGTTGAGCATTCTTTCTGAATCTATTGTGTGACCTCTGGGGAATATTTTGACAATAAGTCTTTGGTATGCGGTTAATCATGTCTGAAAATCGAATTTGAGTTTTAGTTCTGTTTTTTCTAACCAATTGAATCCAAAATTTCACACATAACTATAATTTGAATCACAAAATCACATATCAAATTTTATTTTTTTAAACGCTATTTATTAAATTTTATTTCTACGTTTTAGAATTGTTCGTTTTACATTCCTTTGAAAATATCGACCGACAGATAGTCAATCACTTGTATTTGGCTCAAACTCTGATAGGTGTCAATACGTAAGATGTTAAATGTGTTCACCGAATTATATATATCTAGCACGCTTTGTTTTGTTATTATCTTGTTAACTTATATACGGACATCCGGACGGATAGACTGTCTGTGAATAGAGTTTGTTCAATACTTGATATAAATCTAAAAATTTGGGTTAAAGATAATATATCAAATTTCATAAATCTTGTTCAAAGCGTTTTTGAACTCTGTCAGAAATGGTCGGATGATTTTCAAAAATGTGTTTTTCCGACTTTGGAATGTCTAAGATTTGGGGATTTGTTAAAATATCGAATTCGAATTTTTTGACGTTTATCTATGTTTTTTAATGCTTCCTAACCACTTTCTTTACATATGCCTTTCATGAGTAAATTGCCGTTTTTTTTCCAACAAAATTAGAAGCGCTTTCGTTTCTAATTTCCTTGTCATCAATATGTTACAAAGAAGCAAAAGGATTAAATCAAAAATTTAGAAATGCCTACAAATTTACATGCGCCATATTTATGAGATACAAGATACTATGGAAGCCCTCCAAATGTACTCAGTTCAAAGACAACGCTCTTCTGAACTGTACAAAACCAGATATAAAAGAATGATACAGGACAGAATGAATCCGTTTCTGAAGTGTGTTTCAAAACACTTACAAACCACAAATCGCGGCTAAACAACAGCATCAGCGTAGCTTGAAATCTTACATCACAGTTAATACTCCACAGACAAATTCATTTGAATGACTTGCATAAGTTGTTTAAAACCTCTATATAATTTATAGTGATATATTATAGACCTTTCTAGAAGAATCTTCGTATTTGATATCCTAATATTGATACCATCAAGATTCTTATATTTTCTAGAACAATTATTTCACCAAATTTGCCAAATTTATAATCTAGTTTATCGCCAGAAATGGGAATATTAATTTGACATCCACTCAATGACAGGTGAAAATTTGTGCAAACCTTTCTAAGTATGATACTACGCGCGTGGAAAAAATATTATTACACATCCTTAGAAATATTCGCAACTGATTAATATTACTAGAGCAATGTTTAGTATTATTATTATTACAATTTCAAGTCTAGCTTGACCAACGTCCGAATTTTTTTCCCGACTAATAGATTGCAAGTCAAAATAGAGATAAATCGGATTTAAAATTTTAAACACTATTTTATTCAAAATGGATTTTAAAATGTGTACATAAAATACAAAAATCCGATATATAGGCGTAGATGTGATACACGTAATGAGAAAAATAAATAATATGCATGTTATTGTATGAACCGTAAACAAGGATAAAACATCACGTTATACTTATTTTGAAATTGAAATTTTTTTCCCGTCTTTATATTAAGGATAAACAGATAACCTTACCCAAACTAATACCTACAACATATAAAATAAACTATGAATGGCAGATGTAAAGGTAAATAGATTTACAAAATCCTAGAAAATCTATTTTAGGCCCAATAAATTTTCATAAACAAACGTCAATAAGAGGAAAACTTATTGAAAAAGATTTTCTTCCAATTTGTATTTTTGCCAAGTGAAATTTGTAGGCTATTTTTATATTCCTTTTTAGATTGTCGGATATCTTTTATCTAATGGTGTGTGGGCTTTTTGAAAATAGTAAAGAAGTTATCTGTTATTTACAGGTGAATCTTTTCGCCAATGAATGAAAAGATTTATCTATTAAATTCATTTACAACAAATATGTTTTGAATGAATTTAATAAATAATCACACAAATTACTTTTATCACAAATTACTTACAAATTATTGTAGAAATGTGTCTATTGAATTTCTTAAAAAAATTATCCAAAATTGGTTTTAATAGATATTTTACCTTAGAAATCTCCTTGCATTAAAATGTATAGGTATTTAAGTTCTGGGGCTCATCTTCTTTATGCTTTACAATACCTTTAATATTATTATTTTTTCGCTATAAGGTTTCCGTGTAATGCTACATTTTCATATGATTACGTCAAGTAACATCAGACTACTATCTCAAGTGAAGTCAAGGCCATTTTACAGCTTACATGAAGAATAAAATGGATTGAAGAAATTAAATAAACATTGCTGCGTGTTACTAGAATATAAAATACTACCTTTTACTACATTAAACCATCTTTAAATCAAAACAGTCGATTGTGATTTGAGGAAATCTGATGCTATAATGGGAGTCTCGAGCCATAAAATTCAACCCAGATAATTAGTTTTAGCCAAGAGTTTTAAATTTTATATATTCAACTCATAATACAAATATGACTAAACGCCTTTTCATTTTCAAATTAAATTCTTAAATAATAAATATGAAACGCTTTTAAAGTGACCGTATCAAAGTATTAAAAAAAGAGAAAAAAATTGTAAAAGATTTAGAGGTAAGCGAAAAATCGGAAAAGCACTAGAAACTCATTGAAATGCACTCTAATTTTTACTTTTTTTAATTGCAAATATATTGTTACGAAATTTCTTTACCGGGGTTCGTTTGGATAGTGGAAGTGATATGGTGTGGAGAACTCTCAATAATCAGGCGGCAATGGAAAAAGAAACAACGACGTTTATTTACACGAAGACACACAGGACAGCACAAAAGCGACAACTATATACAGCACAGAAGACGATTATCTTCACCCAAGACGTGTAGCATCCAACAGCACACACAGCAGCATACAACCAGAATCTACTGCAAACAGTAGCGCACAGCTCAGTTCAGCACGAGCTTGACTCTATCGCTGCTCACCGTCGTTTCCGCCTTCTCCGCTCCGTCTTCGGACTTGGATTACTGACTTGACTTCTCTGGCAGTTGCAGTCCCTTTTATAGGTCTCAGGAGGCGGGGCTAGAAGCCTCTCAACCAATCAGGAACGTTCGAGGCATATCTCGGTTCCTACTGGACAGATCGGGAAAATTCTCGAAGTTTCGGGTATTATCTATTTTGGCGCCAAAGTCGCCAAATTGGTCACCAAGTCGCCAAATGGTCGCCAAGTTTGTCGCCAAGCTCCGGGACCTTTGACGCGCCACCTGGACTCTGTCCCATTCAGATGACTGTAAAACTTTCTTTCTGTTGATGGAACAAACTATGCTGGGAAGCCGAATTGCAGGTTTGTAACAATATTTATAATTATTTTTAAATTTACATTTTTTTAATGTCAATTCAATATAATATTTCTTGTGATGTTATATCCTTCTCTTAATACTTTGTGCTTGTTATGCCTTTTCAATTTCTTTCAAATTTTTGACAAAAAAATTTATTTTGAATACATTTGTAAAACTAGGTATTAAAATGATTTGATATTTATTATTTTCTTGCTATTAATAGTTAATATATTCCGTAGATAATAACCATTAAAAGTAGTGACGCATTTTTTTGCTGAAAAACCTGACAACAGAGGATGGATTTTTATAAGCATCCAAACTTTATATAGTAATTGAATCTAATTACCCTGGTTCTATTCATATATTAAAACCTGAAGACACTCTTGATTTGTTTAAATTTCTGTTTTCTAAACAATTATATAAAATTTTTTACCAAAGAAATATTGCTTCGTTTAACAGTCTGAATTTCTAATAAGGATTATAATTCAATCATAATCTATATATTTAATGTTTTATTACAATATTAAATATTATTTTAGTATTTATTACTAAATTATGCATCAGAACATAATTGCAAGTCATGTGTCTGTGAGAGTAAAATTCTAAGTATATTTTAAATTTAATAAGTCTTAAATTATCATTCAATATTTAGGAATTTACTAGCTTATATATTCATTGTCTTTTAAATTCTTTAAATTATTGACTATAACACATGCACAGTTTTTTACTCTTCACTACACTTATAAATATGGGTTAAAACTTTTTATTTCTTTTCATTATTTTCTAATTTTTATTCTTTAATATTCAAATAATTCAAAATTCATCTTGACAAACATAAAGCAGATTTACCTATGTTAAAACATTTAAAAATAGTTTATTTTTAATATCATACATAAAATGATAGTTTAGGATATATGATAAAATATTTTGCGAGGATAAAATGTTTTGTATTTCCTATAACCAAACTCTCACTTGCCTAATAAAAGTTTAGAGTTAACATTTTAAATCCTGATTTACCGCAACATATTTAATTCATTGCATTTTTAGATTACATTGGTATTGATATTTCATCTAAGCTACAAATTACTTATTATCGATTTTATCACCAATTGTGGTAAAACCTTCTATGACTTGTGCTAATTTTCAGTAGATATACAAGCCTCCCGCCATTTTATTCAGTGTTGAATTGCCCGAAATAAATGTAAATCCTCGCCAAGTTAAAATTTTACAATTTGAACCTTTCCTCACGTTTCTAAAGTATAATTTTATGTCTGGGAAATCCAATCGAGTGAGAACATTGGAAAATGAGGCGTGGTCCATCGGTATAAATCGAGCCAAGGGCTCGCCAAAACGTGCCATGCCTTCATAAACATAAATTCTCTCTCGCTCTCACATACGCTAATGGTCCATTCCTTCGTTATCCTCCCTTGTTTTAAATTTCCCTTGAAATAATCACTTTTCAGATAAAGCGCATTGCATCGTATTTTGGGGTTTTGTGCTTCGGGAACGGCGGGCCTTCAGGCATCGCATAATTTAACCAGAGTATAAAGAAATTGTTGCGACCATAAATAAATGAATTATGCCAGCTTTATCGAAACTATTTTTCTCTTTCCTCTTTCTACGAAAGAAGAATTCTAAAAAATTAATTTATACATTTCATAAAATATTCTGGATTTGAATTCTGACTCTTAAAGCTATACGTTTATTTTAAATTATCGTCATCCAGAGGAGGCTAGGATCACGGATCTGGGTCTTGGGTTGTTTACTGTCTTGTTTAAATTGATTCTTTATTTATGTAATTATTCTGGCACAGCTTCTACTTGTTGTTTTATGTAGGATTATAGCTATTAAACACTGCACGTTTCTGCTCATATTCTTGATTTACCTTCTAGTAATGCTTTTTTTTCATGCTTTTGTCATTCTAGATCTGCTTTGTATTTTCATCTTATATTTGTGTCACTTTTGTTTCACCTTGTCATCACTTTATATAATGGGATATATATATGATTTTAGATATTGGTACATTGTTTGATACTGCTAAATGTCTATGTCTGCTATATCTACTATGTCATCTACCCTTTGGACATTGTATACTTTTGTTGTATTAATGTGTTTTACTGCTTTCTGTTTGTACTTTTCAACTAAATCTTCTGAATCACAGAATCGGCTTGCTAAATATTTAATTTTAAATATTTTATTTTAATCAAATAAACTATAATATACCCTTAGTTACCGCCCATATCCTGGCGAAGACTGTACGCCTTTTAATAAATATATAATCGTTCTCTCCCCGGCAACTTCAAGGTCTTACACCTTGAAACACCTATCATCCGTTAAGAAATGACTTTATGGCCCTATAACGAAATAATGATGATTAACAAATAGTTCAACTTAGTTAATTAGAAAATCCTTATCACGTTAAGACATTTATGCATTTGTAAGTGAATAAAGATAGTACAAAAAATTTATACCTGCCTCCCAATTTTAATGCTTAGTCAGACAGCATATTGGAAAATCGCAACTAGTGTCTGCTTGATTTGAAATAGCATAGACTTTTTCTCTGAAAAAGAGGGAAAATTAAAATATTAAATCGAAATATTGTTCTCTGACAATATCTTTATAAATAATCAATAATAGAGATAGGTCATTATCTGCAATACACTGATGATGGCATTGTAATTGCGTATTGTTATTGGTCTTGATTAATCATTTTTATTCCACAAAATTTATAAAATGAATACAAGTCGAAAAACATATATCACGTAGGAACTAAAACCAGCACGAGCGATGTTCAATAATAAAAAAAAAACATTTAATTATCTAATATAAAAATATCTCCCCTTATCAAATTGATAATTTTATACAAGATCGTAAAATTCACAAGAGTTTAGAGATATAGTTTCAGAATCCCCCACAGGAAAATTCTACGATCTCTAGTGTAATAAAGAAAACCGGTCCTTGTAAACATTGCTTGGCAATGATGAAAAAGAGTTACGAAATATAAATATTTGTCGTTAATCTAGCTTCAACATTGATCCTGGCTTGTGCTTTTTTTTGCGATTAATTGATGGCATGTAGTTAATACAAAAGCATAAGAAAATTGTTTATGTATTTGGAAATTATTTTCTCCACTTGATTGAAACCAAAAAGACATAATCAAAAATCGCATACCGAATTTCATTTATTCATTATTATTGTGAACATGTGTGAAAGGGCAAACCGAGCAACAGCCAATCCTTTGAATAAGTTTAACTCAAAATTTTATAAAAATTTAGGCATAAGATACTAAAACACTGAACCTAATTTCATTTTCTTAAAGATGTAGTTTGAGGATTTTAATAAATCTGAAAGATGAATTTTTATTTTTATTTTAATATAATTGTAATTACAAAGAATAATCAGTCAAGGAACATTATCACCTCCATATTGGACGGGCTTTTTATATTAGGATTTCACTTTATTAAAATTTTTGTTGAAATATTGAATTTGTCATTCAGTATTTTATGATTTCATTTACTAATCTGATCTTTGATGCACAAATATACTCACTCTAAAGGCGAATATTTTATTTTGAACATAAAAGTTATAAATTTAAAAATCCTCTATTAATGTGAAATCTGTCACTAGGTTGAAAATAAAATTCCGACGATTCTCAAGAAATTTTACATCTAGTAACTATTTTTTAAAAAAGTAAAATTTCACATTTTTTGTTTTTAATTAATTATTATTATTCATTAAAATTCCAGAATGTTTAGTGAAAGTAGATATTCCTTTCTCTTTTTTTTCACAAATGGAATAATCAAATAAAAAAATTGTTCTGTATGTTATTAGACTTAGTATAGTATAAAAACAATTTTAATTAAATTACTTTCTATTATTCATTTTCAATTTAAAATTCATTCTCATATAACTTATAAGTACTTTAAACGTCTCAAATTAATCACCAGGTTATATAAGTATTATAATACTAAAATCTGGTGTATCAATCCATTAACTGATCAGTAAAATTTGGAAATAAGAAAATATTTTTTTAGCGAAAACATAGGCGTTTGCAAAATTTTAGAACGCTGTAGGATAAATCTATTGTAAAATTATATCTTTAAAATCATGAAATATGTCAAGTTAAATAAAATTTGTAGTAAAACAAATCACGTTTTGTCAACTTTCTTTGCAACAGAATGTCTGATAAGCTATTGACTTCCAAAATGTTTTTTTCTCGTTTCTACTTGTACAATTCCAACGAAGTGCATTTTTTCTACTGTTTATAACACTGTGTTGAAATATATGATATAAAATAAGCAATACAGCCATATGAACTTAGATTTATATTTAAAAATTCAATTCTCTTTGACAACTGGTGCTTCTTTTCATAATATTTTTTTCATTTGTTTAATTTTATAAAAATAAAAGAAATCATGTTTCATTTTATGCATGACTTAAGACGGTGATCGTATTTCATTGGAAATCTTCAAACACATAATTAGAGAATATTTAGAAAATTTGACACCAT
Organism: Argiope aurantia; assembly: GCA_026543865.1. Lineage (NCBI taxonomy): Eukaryota > Metazoa > Arthropoda > Arachnida > Araneae > Araneidae > Argiope > Argiope aurantia. The sequence continues at coordinate 92,947 of JAPMOR010020222.1, forward strand.
GACATGTAAATTATCAATGTAAACAAAATATGAATTATTTAAAATCTTTATCTCTTAACGTTGATATTTAATTACAAATTTTTGCCGCTACAAGACACCATTTGCAGGGAATGAAATTCATGTTTACAGTTTTAATAGCATGTTGTATTCCTCCAAGTATCCGAGGAAAAATAAAAATAAAATAGATTGGTTTGTTGCTTATAAATCAACAAAAAATCGCAATCCATTAAAAAAACACAGATGCAAACCGATCATAATTTTCAGAAGCTGAAGTTGGACCCATCAGGGGGGCACTTTGAAATGAGGATAAGATGCTTCCGACATGATCTTGCCACCCTGCACGATCATGTGGGGTCTGGCTACTCCTATCAATGAATAGACATACTTCCTTTGGGAAGAGTTATACCATGGCCGGTGACGGACCGACCTTTAGGATTCATAGACAGTGTTGCTGTTGCGGCGATCCGGTCATTCAGTATTATTTATTCTTGTGCCGGTCGGGTCGGTCGGGTATTAGATAAACAGTTTTTGAAATTTTAATTAAAATTTCACCGCTTCTTTATAAG
>JAPMOR010020226.1:12816-25102 GCA_026543865.1 Argiope aurantia
AATCGTTTTAGCAAAAAAGTAGGAAATTAGCAAAGAGGTAGGTAGGTAGGTATATGTCATACTCTAGACTTAGGCTTCAGAGCAGATTGACTGTTAGAAAAAGAAGACAATTTCTTGATAGAAGCGAAACATATCATAGAAATTTCAACTTTAAACACGTAGATAAAGGAGGTTTAAAATTTTTCTTCAATAAATTTAAAGCAAAATCCATTTTTAAAGACTATTGTACATGATTATTAACAAAAAAAATATTTTTTTCTTGTATTACCATTTCGGTAGTAATTTTCAAAAAATGGATTATCATAAGGTAAATTCTTTAATAGAACTCAAATTTCATTACATATATAATCAGATAAAGCAAATTTAAGATTTTTTTTCTTAAAGTGCAATGTTCGGGCAAAGAAACATCTTTTAAGAACATTTTATATGATCATTAAAATATTGCTGCTTCATCTATGACCATTTCGGAATTGGTTCTAAAGAACTGAATTTTCTTAAGGTAAATTCTTCCAACTATGTTTTTTTTATAATTTTTTTTTTTTTTTTGCTTTTGAACTCCAAATTAAGATATAAATTAAAAATTATTTTTATTTTATTTTATACCTAACTACTATAAAAGAAAAATATAAAGCTTTGGATGAAGAATAAATAGCTCCAAAAGCTTTCAAAAATTTCTATGTTTATATTTATAAATATAAAAACAAGCCTTTTTAATTTATATAAATTTATTTTTGCCGCAAACAAGACATAGAAAAAACTTTTAATGAATACTGGATAAATAGAAAATATTTTATATTTTCATGCAATATAACAAAATTTTATAAAACGATTTTTCTTTTCTCGACGTCATTGAAAAGAGAAAAGTTCTAGCAAGGGCAGAATTTATATTTATTTCGAGTCTTTAGTTACATAATTTTAACACTTTTTCAAAGCACCTAAATCACAAGATGTTCTAAAAAAATCAAAACAGATTTTCACTTACAGAAATACGAAATAAAATTTTGTTTCAATTCATATTGAAATTGTTTGTTGTAAGCATATCATACATGGAATCAATTCGCCAATTTGAAGTCTTATTTTTATAGTGAAAAGTGCTTCATACAGCAGAATATATGAGTTATTTCCTATGTAAACTTTCCTTATAAACTAAAAATTAAAATAGCATCGAAATGAGCGTAAATCAAGGAAACTAAGACATTTGTTAAATATTATCTATGCCATTTTGATGTTTACTAGCAAATATTTTTTTTGTATTGAAGCGAAGAAAATAGAATCAAGGAGTTATTATTTTTATATAAAGATTTTCAAAATTACATGAGAGTAATCAAGAAACAAAAAATTTAGTCGAATTTGGTATTATTTCTATCTCTTTTTCTAGTTAAAAAAAGTATCATGAAATTGAAAACTAGTAGCTTAAAATCAGGAAAATCTTATATGTTTAAAGGATTATCTTTAAGGATTTGATCCCAACTCAAAATGGATTTTATAACAAAATGAATAAAATGTGATAAATGATATTTATTTTTCCATAACAGTTTCGAAATTCCATAAGATTCGATATCGTTTGGTCTTCAATTCTACTTTAAATGCAGCATGGATTATTTTCCAATATTAAATTAATAATATTTAATTTCTGAACAATGTTAAAATATTTTAAAGTTCCTCATCATAATATATTTTGAGCAGTGGGGATTTTTATAATAGTATACTAATTTTCATACTTAACGCTGATTTGATATTATCGAATATTTTTTTCAGAAAGATATGTTTAAAATAAATTTTATATAATACTAGCCGCCTTTGACGACCAGCCGGTTCGCCAGTATTACCGCTCGCTACAATTTTCAATTAAATATTTTAAGTTACTGGTCTCTTAATAGATTCTCAAACAAAACATTTTTAATCTTCAAATTTTGATAGTCATACCAAACTTATACTATTGTTTAGATCGTTTCGTTCAATTTACTATATATATTTTGCTAATTTGATGTCATTTCCGGTAAAACTTCAACTTTAATTTAAAATGGAAATGATGAAATTGAATTAATATAAATATATTTTTTAATAAAACTAAGCGTTTTATTTTATTAATCATCTTTATTGTTATTTATTTATTATTATTATTATTGAACATGAGTATTGCAAACAGAATCGCTCGATATATAAGTCTTATGTGAACTACAAAATATTTTTCATACTTTATGTAATATCTCAAAGAATAATTCAACAAAAGTTACATACAATATAATCATTTTCCATTTAGACCATTTTAGCAGATCTGTGTCTTACTAAAGTTTTACAAATTAGTTGTGTGGCCCTGATTTGGATGGATATATTGTTCATACTAAACAAAACTTGCTTTAAAATGAAACTGATTTATTGGATTAATAATATAGAGAGTGTAAAAGATCATAAAATAACTTTTCTTGAATATATTTTTTAGAAAAAATAATATTTCATATTTGCTTCATTTCCTACAGACACGTTCCAAAAATTATATTTTTGCAGATTTCATTTCCAAAAAGATTTAATTTATTTTTAATTGGAACTTTAAACAATGTGATGGCAACATTTTGAAAAAAGCTAATATTTTCCCATGAATGCTAAACGTGCTCGTGCAGCTTAAATTTTATTATTATTTTGTACGAAAAATTTGTTTAAAAATATAGTTAAAATATTTATTTAAAAATTCATTAAAAATAGAAATTTAATTTTAAGGTATATAAGGTTTTAAAGTATATAAGATATAAGGTATATAAGGTTTTACATTGGTATAATTTAAAAGATAAATTTTTGATCCTTAACTTCATGTAAAAATCTTTTTTGTGCGGTAATATTTTCGGAAGTTATAGCAGAAACACTCGAAAATTTCGCTTAATTTTTAAATAAATAAAATTTTAATTAAAAATTCGAAAAAATAACCCCCAGGTGCACATTCCCGGCCTCCAAGGTATACACGTGTCAAATTTGGTAGCTGTAGGTTGAATGGTCTGACCTGTAGAGCGCCAACACACAGACACGCACACATTGAGCTTTATTATAAGTATATAGATATAGATAAAGATTGTATTATTATTAGTTTTTGGAAATATTTTTGGGATAAAATTGGGATTGGAACTTTTAGTGTATTTGTCATTTCAGAACTAAATTCATTCTTTGGATCTTTTAAATGAAGCCTTATAAGAACTGAGTAATCTTTAAAGATTTTGGTTTTATCGGAGGAAATACAGAGGGATAGGAAATTTTGCAGAGGAAAGAATATATTTTGGTAATAATTCATAGAATAAAACCATGGCAAGAATGTTGCCATGGTTTCTCATTTCATCTTGCTCATTTTTGACATTCAATTTCTGCTTCGAATCCTGAACCACATCATAACATATATTTTCATCCTATTTTATCAGGATGCTACAGTTAAAATGAAAGCTTTAAAGTATGACAAAATTTGGCACAGTGATGTTTTAGAAATAATTTAAGAAAACTTTTTTTTTTTTGTAAAATCTAAAGTTATGCAGCAAAATATAACAAAAAATGTAATGTAAATGAAGATTTATTTATTTTAATAACGAATTTTATGCATAAATTCATATATTACTGATAAATAATTGTGAAGTAACTAATTCTCAGTAATATACAAGACATTACTGCTCTCTGATATATCAAATGTTTTAAAGTGTTGATTTATCCATATGGATAAATTAATACACCAATTTTTGTTTTGAAAAGAAATCCAAACTACGATATAGTTATCTTCAATTTTCATTTACATATACCTTAAAATATAAGAAAGCGTTTAAGAAAGTTTTCAGGACAATGAAAAATAGTTACATTTCATTAATCAAAGTATATTTTCACTGCACAGTACTATTCAAACAAATAACATGATAACGGACAAAAATTATTTAGTAAATAGAATTTAAAAGAATCACCACAAGAAAATATTGAAACATATAACTAAAATTTATTTTACCTTGATAGCACTGAAAAACATTCACGTAACTTAATGATTATGTTGAAATTCCATTTGCTTAAAATTAATTCAAAACTTGAAACTTTGCTTCTAATCTTTAATAAATACTGAAATTTAATGTCGAAGAAGACTTACATCAAATTTATTCTTACACAAATATACATTACCGCATATAATACTTGTTTTCATAAAAAGTATTAGTATTTAATGGTAAAAACAATTTCTAATTAAACAGTTGTATTTAATTTATAAACAGTTGTTTTACAACTACTTGTGATAGTGTGCACTTTTTTTTTTTGAGAAATTAGATTATATTAATATTCTGGGGTGCAAGTTAATTTCTTTATTTTTATTTCTAGTAATAATAAAGTTTCGATCGCGTGTGTAGGTTTGCATTGATACTTTAGGACCTGCAAAAGGAAGTAACCTCTTTTAAAAGAGTTTGCGTACTGTTTATTTCAACACTTTCAGCTCCCCAAGCAATGTACCCATTGATTTTGACGGATTCCTTGCAAAGACCGTCGCAACTTGCCCACATTGGCGTCTGTAAATGATTGGTTACTCTTCCTATCTTTATGGAAACTATCCGTTTTCGTAATAATGTACATCAATTTCAGTCATATAGTTGATCGTGACATTATTTCTCTCTCATATTGTATCTGACATTCCAATGATTTCAGTAATCGGTCTTTGTTTCTGGAGCCAAGCTATATAAACTGCTTTCTTCATATGCACATTTTCCACCAGATCTGCGACACCTTGAAAGTAAAACAAAAAATAAAGCATTTTGAATAGCCTTGTGATATGTTGAAAGCATTTTGTTGTTATCGGACGTAGACCTGATTTTATTATTGTACGTAGTTCTAAAAATAATTTTTAGCCATCTGGTATATGTCAGTTTATAGATAGATCCATAGAAAGGGCATGTTTTTGTTTCAAGTAACATTGTAACAGAAAACTACGCTCGATTAAAGTAAAGATAATTTACATAAATGCCTTCAAAAGGGTATTTATTTAGTTCTCACAATTTCAAAGATAGGTATGAGTAATAACCATCTGTAAAAATTAGAAACCTCTGCTTTGCATGTCTCCGTCAGGAAGATTCAAACCAGTTTAAGAAATTTATTATTTTCTTATAATTATATATTAGGTATTTCTCTTGCAAAACAAAGTTTACAAATATTAGAATAAAAAATTAATACAATAGTGAAGGAAACAATTTTAACTAATATATTAATTTAAAAAAATATATAAAAGGCAAAAGAAAGGGATAAGAAAAAAACTTAAATAGAATTAAACACATGAAATATAAAGACATTAAAAAAGGTTTCTACACATAGTATGTATACCAATTATTGTATGAAAATGAAATGAATTAATAAATTTTAAGGTATATAATTAATATGCAATATTTTTATAATTAATTTTATATTTTAATTAAAGATCCCTTAGAATTGCTTTTATGTCAAAGAAATAATATCAATATAATACATGGGTTCATTAGCACTAATAATGCCCCTGGGACTTTCCACAAGACCAACAATCATGGTGTAAGTTAAATTAAACAGAGAGAAAATCTGCGATATCTTCTCAGAATTAGATTTCGAAATTCTGGAATTAACGGAAAAAAATAAAAGAAATCCATTGTCTATATCTATACATTATTTAATTAATTACGATATCCTTGCAAAAAGTGAGCATTCCTGTAAGTAAATCTTATTAGATTACTGAATGAAATGTTAAAAAATTGTTCTGTATGCATTTATTTCGGCTTATTTTTAAATATGTTTAATAATAATAAAATATGTTAGTATGAATACTAATACATTTTATATATATCTTATTTAATTACCACAGTATTATATATATCGTATTTCTTTAAAATAGTGATTATATTCGTTTAAGTGGAGCATAAACATTTTAAATGGACGAAAATACTTCGCAGATAAAGATGTGATGTCTTAAAATTAGAATATTGCACACTTTTTTTATACTTTTTTTTTCTTTTTTTTTCTTTGAGCAAAAGTTTTTCTTTATATTTCGAATGCCTCATAGCTATTTTTAGAATATTTTAAAGGTTTATCTAAAAGAAGAAGTCACATGATTTTATCTATTTTTTTAAAATACACCATACTCGTCATTTTTCTATCCGTATTTTTCTATCCAATTTCCTATTATGATATACAAACATATAGTGGTTATTTTTGATTAAATAATAATTATTGCACATTAACAATTGCATAATAATGATTAGTTTTGGTGTCAAAGCCCTTGAATAAGTTAAAATGAGTTTTACCAATTTTCAAAAAAAATTGAGTAGTTAGAGATTTGTTTAAGATATTTAATTTTAGTTTTGATATCAATAATGTAGATAGAACTGAAAACATTAATATAACTGTCTTAGAAAAAAAAATTTTGTTTTATTAAGATGTTCGGGGCTGACTTTGAAACTGGAAAATTTTGATACATTTGAAATGATTTTTTATCAAAAAATAATTGAATTACCACAAAATTTTGTTAAAAGGTTTTTTACGTCATAAGAATTATATAATGAAAATTCATGAAATTTTCAGATAAAATGATTAGAAATAGAGATTTTTTTTAAAAAATTCCAATTGTATCTTTTGTCGACATAACTATAGAAATACATTTAAAATAATGATTTCATCATTTAGAACAGTTTGCAAATATTTAGTTGTGTAAATTGGCAATAAAAAGGAAACTGAATTTTTGAGTAATAGCACCCAATAATGTTTATGATTATTTTATTCCTAAAACAGCTCTGAGTGATATCTCATGTTTGATGATGAGAAGCTTTCAGAATTGTTGATGGTTCTCTCCATCCTGTGGGTACAGAAATGGTGTGGGGTCGACTATCCCCTAGAGATGACGAGAAATGCTTCCCAAGAAAAATGTTGTATCCTGGAAGGTGACGGCTCTTACGAATCAACCTTAATTCCCTCCAATGGTGTGGCGGAGATCAGGGCAATCAAATTTATTCAAATACCTCAGGATTGGCCGGAGTAACTAATATATAATTACTGCCGGCATTAAACTTAGCAAGGCATTAAACTTACCAACCTGCCGGCATTAAACTTTGCAAGTTTTGTAAATTCATACAGTCTGTTTCCTCAGATATCGATTTGAAAGTTTATAATAATTGCTACATTTATATTTACTAAAAAAATAATCATAATAAATTCCATAAATAAATATCCATACTTCCAATCTTTATTCATATAAAATATGAAGATTTCAAGAAGTACATAAAAATAAATCTAATATTAATTTTTTATATTTCACAACACACATAGCATTTTTAGAAAACTATAAATAATCTGCATCTAAATAAATTAAAGTATAATGTACACTTCTTGCAAATATTGTGTCGAAATTTCTTTATTGAGTTCGCCTTAGGGTAATAAAGTTTTATTTTTAATTTTTTAAATTTTTTTTATTGAAAAAGTTTTTTGGACTCCCAAATATTGATTTATTGATCCAATAGAAGAATATTTTTCACCTCTACGTAGAAGAAAGTTGTTTATTTTGGTATGCAGAAACCAAACTAGTGAACAGAGGAAAGAATTCAGAGAACCATTCTTTACAAGTCTTCAGAATTATTCGATTTGGAGGGATATTTGAGAAATCGATTTTTATATATTAAAAATCAAATCTTTCCCAGTGACAGTTTTAGATATTTTATGAGGTCAGGTATTGTGTACTTAAATGTTTTTCTTAGTCAATCTTTAAATCAATTAATATGCTAATGAGGCAGTTTGGCTCAATTTTTCATTTAAGTAATTTTGTTGAAGTATATATGATTTCATATGTTTAATGCCACAGAAAAATGAAGTAAGTAATAAAATACTTCAAAATTTAAACATAATTATTAGTTAAATAAATGCATCTAATTATTATGAAAAATCATAAGAAAATAATGAATTTCAAGTGATGATGTCGTGAAAATAAATTTTACAGCAGCTGTCTATTATAATACAGCATAATCAAAAAATGAATAATTAACATTCCAATATATTATCGATATATAAATAATTAAAATTTAATTTATAAAATAAAGATTTTAATATTCAATGGGTTCTAAAATTTCAGCCTGTAAATTTTATGTTTAATAGAATATTTATACAAATTCATTAGGCACCTGAACTAACATCAAGTTTTAAACGACCTGTTTAACACCCCTCTGAGCAATTGCCTAATTTTACTAGCCGGAAGTTCAGTAGTGGCGTTTTACTCTATGGAACAAATAAAAAAATGAACCAAAAGGATGAAATGAAATTTTCCTAAATAAGATTTCATAAAAACTGATTTAAAATAAATCCATTGATTTGCAAATGAATCCAATTTGAACTTATACATTATAATATTACAGAAAAGAAAGGCAAATAATAGAGTACGCGAAAAAAATATAAGGACAACATGTAATTGCATGAAAATATGATTTATTTCCATTTCGTCTAAATAAACTTTTTATATTTCTTACTTCTGCTGCATAATTTTGTGATAACACTTATACCACATAAAAAACATAATTTAGCTTCAAAATATTGATTTTACAAAATTTAACATTAAAGGAAATATGGAAAAAATTATAAGGACATGTTGTAAAATCCTTAAAAAATGTTTCAATAATCAAGAAAACTACCTTTTTTTTTCAATCACTTGAATATGCCGAGAGGTCATAGATCCTGAAAGATCTTTTAAAATGTCCACAGATATTTTTTCCCAAGCGTCTTTGATAGCGACGACAAGTTCTTGTGTATATTGATACTGTGTGCCGTTTTTATAAACTTGTCGGGCTAGAAGTCCCCATAAGTTTTCGATTGGATTAAAATCGGGACTTCTCGCCGGCCAATCAAATAAATTTACAGAATTAGATTCAAACCAGAGTTTTGCACTCGTAGAAACGTGTATCGAAGCATTATCCTGCCGAAAAATATAGTCCCCTGAAGTAATTAGTGGCGCTTCAGGTAACAAACTTTCTCCTAACATATCAACATACCTGTCCGAATTCATTTTACGGTTGATAAATACAATTGGAGTGGTTCCATTTGCCGCAAAAGCGCCCCATACCATAACCGATCCACCACCATATTGACGCCTGGAAAACACTTCCTTGGTCTTTCGCAGATCATACCAAAAAATAACGAAAACCATCAGGTCCATCAAGATTGAACTTTTTTTCGTCCGAAAAAATGGCATCAGCCCACTATTGACCAAAAGAAATGTATTTTTTGGCAAAGTAAACTCTACTTTTGTAAGAGGGGGCGTGACACTAATTTCCCATAAGAAACTTGAGGATGTTTACTCAAAACATTTTGAACAGTCCTTGTTGAGCATGATAAACTGAAATTTTGTCTAACTTCATTTGCGGTTTCTCTTGTCTCGCAATCTCTCCTTACAATTATTCTTTTTTGTCGACGAGTGAGAATTTCTGGTCTCCCAGTTCACTTTTTCATACCATACATCCCAGGATTTTTTAGAAAATTATAAACCTCCGTTTTAGATCTTTTGATTATTTTTGAAATTTCCCATCCACTTAATCCTCATTCTCGAAAAGCAACAATTTTTCCTTTTTCAGAATCAGAAAGTTCAGTTCCTTTTGGCATCGTTTAAAAATTCCCACTGAAAGTCGCCGAGTGGGAAATTCTTTTCGCAAATGAATCTTTTAACTCGGAATTGTCATTTTATGCTTTCAAATATGCAAATTTTTAAATAATTACTGGAGAAAAAGCAATGTCCTTATACTTTTTCCCGTTTTCATCTAGGTTTAAAAATCAAAATTTAAATTTTAGCAGATTTAAAATTGAAAATTTTAATTACTTTAAGCATAAAATATTTTAGTTTTACTTCTATTTTTGCTGCAAAAATTTGCATACGATTCTGTAAACAAGGCTTCTAGATTTGACGATTTTTCGCATGTCCTTATAATTTTTTCGGGCACTGTATTAACTGATGTTCCTGTGAAACACATGAACTGCATAAGATATTTATATTGGAATCATCTGATCGTGCCTACTATATATGCATTTTGTACCATGTAATGCAAATGTAATTTATAAACTACTTGAATTGGCAATTGGCACGTAAAGTATACGCAATAAGGATTTTAACGTTAGAGTGTTTGATGAAAACAAGCATCTAAGTTTTACACGGATATGTTATTAGATAAAGTGAAAATTGGAAATTGAAAAATTAATTTTTTTTATCTTCAAATAAAAAAATGCTTATAACAGGGGAAATAATTGAAAATGCGATTATCGATATTAAAATGATCTAGAAAACGGGCCCGAATGATATAACACCGTAATGAGATCAATATTTAATTTATAAAAAAATGCAATCTAGAATTTTTTTTTTCTTTTTTAAATTGATAGAAATTATTAAATCTCCACTATATCGCACCCAGAAAGAATGAAATGGTTAAAATTTAACATAGATATCTGCATTTTTATTTAAAAAATATAATTGTACAAAAAATGAAATTATCTAAAAAATGATTAAAAGTACTTTTCTAAGTGTCCGAATTCGTGGATAGAAAACAAAACCTCATCTTTTCTTTATTTTTACTCTACGATTTAAAATTGAATCATAATCGCAATTTTTTTCAAAAGAAAAGGAATCTTGTAAATCTTGGGTTGGTTTTAAAAATAATAATAATAATAATATTCTGAAATTATAGCTTTCTTAAAATTAATTCTATCGTTTGTCCTATAAATTCTGAATAAACGTTTTCTTTCTATGTGTTTAGTATCTTTTTTTTTTATTTACGCGCATGGAACAGTAAATTTCAACCATATCATCTCCCTTCCTTTTCCGATAACATATCCGGAAGCAAATTTAGAGCTCCATTTTGAGGATGGTTAATCCAATAACATAAGCAAATAAATATTGTTTTTATATATTTCTGTATTCTAATTCTTTTAACGGCAATTTTACCGAACTATTAAAGTCCCTGTACAGTTACTTTTATCATGTGAGCATGTCTCTACATTAATGGATTTCAATACATATTGAGCATCAACGTTTTTGAAACTTACATCATTGAGGTTTCTTGTATGCACAGAAAAAAAATCATTATAAAAAAATTCTTAAAAACAAACAAAAACAGAAAATAAAAGACGATTTTATTTGTATTTCGAAAAAATAATAAAATAAAAATTTTATATTTCCTTTTACATTCTACTTCACAAAAATTTAATATTTGAAATTACTGAGTTTAAATAAAAAGAAATGAAATTGTAAATATTAAGTGTTAGAATTTCTTTTAAATAGTTTTTGGTCTCGCTGTTTCTGACATTTTAACATTTTAATGTTTTAAGAATCTAATCTCACTGTAATATATATATATATATATATATATATATATATATATATATATATATATATTCCCTTTAAAAACCCTTTCCATTTCAGCTCAAATAACATATGAAACATTTAACGACATTTTATAGCAAAATCAGTTGCTATATTTTTTTATTTCTCTAATGCAACTGGAAAATATAAGAATCAACATGAAAACAGCTCGGATCATTTAACGTGGAAAATTGCTCCTAAAATCCCTTCTGCTTTAGTATATTATTATTGAATTCAAAGGTACCTTTTTTGAGGCTTATGGAACTCTGCAGGCGTTAACTAATAATAAAGAAAAAATTCTTAAATTTTCCAGCACATTTAACACTTATATACAAAAATAGAGGAAAACTAGTTCTTGTTTAAAAGTTTAGTATTTATCTGCGTTTTTTATGGTATGTATTAGAAAAGGGCGCTTAGAATATAGAAAATGAGAATAAGATATTTCATTTTTGCTGAATAACCTTTCCGGAATTTATAAACCATGATGAAATCTGTGCAATTTCTTATGAATTCTTCTCCTTACCTGACATTTCCTTAAGCAATAAAAATATGAAAGATTTGTATATTTTTATTTTATAATTTAAAAATAAAAAAATACATGATTTTCTTCACCCAGGTGTAGGATAGTGCGTTGCAAAATTCTGTTGAAAAGATTATGCTAAACGTACATATGTATAATAGAAGGAGGTCGAAAAAAAAGGAAATGATTCAACGATGATCTGCTCTATTTGGTATATCCGGTGCATCTAAAGCCTATTTAATTGTATTGTTATTATACATGATACATGCCAGCATAAGCAACTGATGATCACTGAATTTATTAAAAGAAAAAAAAATATGTTAGCTAAAGTGAATGACACAACTTTAATGAAATAAAGCTTCAAATAACATAACAGCACACACACACACACACACACACACACACACACACACACACACACA
>JAPMOR010020226.1:25202-53382 GCA_026543865.1 Argiope aurantia
ATATATATATATATATATATATAAAGGGAGATTTGGATTTCCCTATGAGATACTGAAGAGGATTCAGGTCCGACGGCATCGCCCACCGCGGAGTCCAGCTAGGGATGGCAGTTACCGGCTCTGGGAATTCCCAACATCAGCACTTGCCATAATGCTAGCCGGAACCTATCAGCTGGGAGTCACCACCGGAAACAGTGACCACCCTTAACGACAAGCTCAAGGAGTGATCCCTTCACTTGATCCTTAGCATACTAACCACTCAGGTGGTTATGTACGAGCTGATTGATACACCGGGGACCACAGTGCACCACCCAGACTAACCACTGAGGTGGTTACCTGTCAGATGATTGATATACCGGGAACCACAGTGCACCATCCGTCTAATGGGGTATCACGCACGGGAAACACGTGCAGTTTTTGCCTGTCCATGAGAAGCAAGATAGCAAACAGAGCGGCGACAGTTTCTCATGGAGAGCTTCCTCGCTTGCCATCGAGGGAAGGACGCAAGACAGCAGAAATCAGCAGACTTAGAGGCATATTTAAAATAGGTTTAAAAATTTAATGAAAACTATTTTTTTAAATAAAGTTTAACTGAAATTTTAGACATAATTCGAAATATTTCGGTTGTACCAGTTATGGAGGATATTCTACATAAAATGGAACTAAAATATAATTAAATTAATTAAAAAGTATTTAGATGGTATTGTGTTATCATAAATTACCTTTTGTTAATGAATATGAAGTACAAGAGTAAAATTTGAATTTGAGGGTATTGAAAATTATTCATTTCTTAACGATATAAAACGTAAACGTGCAATGGCATTCTTCGGCATGAGCAATTAATTATAAAATAAAAAATCATCCAAATTTTAGTTTTAATTTCGTATTACGAAAAAAATTCAAACGTTTGAAATGTTCAAAAAATATTAGCTTATATACCTGGCTTTGCTGGGTTTCAATACCTTTCAATGTACAAATTTTCTCAATACATTGAACTTTGCATTAAAATGAGAATATCGACTTCAAGGTAGTTCAAATTATCTCCAGGATATGCAAATCACTGAAATAGGAGCAAATAATTAACAGTGATGTTTGGCTATTCATATATTTGAACATACATTTGGACTAAATGAATATATTTAAGTAGATATGATTTATCGTATTAAATTAAAATAGTTTTTTATTTATACATTTTTATTTTTATATTTTTGATAGCATAAATTGTATTATTATTTTTTTGAATTGTAAGTCCATTGCAATGCACTTAAATATGCAATAATGTTAGTAAATCTGTTTAGCATGTCTGAAAATAAATCCCTTGTGTTTAATCACGGGCGCTTGCAATGTATTATTATCCATGAGAAAAGGATGAACTGAAAGAATTACAGCTGCAAATTCAACAAAAGTAGTATTGAACATAAAAGATATTAAATAAATGAAATGAAGATTACGAAACTTCTCAAAAACTAACATTTCTCTTTTAATTCAGAATATAAATAACACACTGAGCATGCGTACAAATAGACTTTAATTTTCCACATCTTTTGAGGTCATGAAATTAAATTGAAAGTTTTTAATTTCTTTAATATTCTGTAATTTCTTACAGAAGAACATCAGAATAAATTTGAAGGATTGGTTAGTTAACAGTGCTTAATTTTTACGCCAAAAACCTTAAAAATAATAAATGTTTTCTTTTGTAACAATAGCTTTGCAAATCTTGCCTCATTGGCATGGGGGAAAAAAGCAGAACGATCTCTGAAATTTTTCAGGCAGGAAAAATAGTTTTGTACGCTGCCCATACTCGTATAATTTTCCATGTCTACAGAGGCCTTTTCTCATTAGCGTGGGGAAAGAATTAGTAGTCTTTCCCCATCTAAGTGGGAAAAGAGATAAAATGATTCGAGGCAGATGAACGAAAATCAGAAGCGAGAAAAACAGTCTTTAATTAATAAAAGAATTAATGACTCGATTAACTATCATAAAGCTTTCCAGGAATATTCTTGGTGCCTCAGTCCATCTGTACGAAAAATTTGTATAAAATCTGCATCGTAGCAGAGATGAGGATGACAAATGAACACATTGGCCTTTAAATACATAAATTATGTTAGTAAGTAATCCCCGAAATTGCAGAAATTACAGAAGAATTAATATTTAAGTCACTGGAACAAGGCAACATCCTTTGTGGCATATTTGATTTGGCAGATTGAAATTGTTATTCTTGTAATTTTGGGATAAAGTATGTGAATATTATCTAATATTCACAATGAGTAAGTGACACTAATACGTATGAATGAATGCATGTGGATAGCAAGCTTTAATTTTGTATACTTCAACAGTGTATTCATTTTTTATACATGATTCTAAACCCATTATGATGTAGAAATTGAATGAAATGAAAAATTGCATTAAATTACTTATAAAATTGCACTAAATTTAGATTTAAAAATTGCATATATCTCACAACTTATATAATATAAGATTTATTTGCTATTAAAAATTTGTTCTAAGATTATAATCCTAATTACTAGCTCTTAATCTCAGATCCGAAAGAAGTAATAATAGAAAAAGCTTGATGATCACATTGGAATTTGTTGCCCTATATATAAATTCTTTGCGATGGAGTATTGTGGTAGCTTGGAGTATAGTGGTTTTGAGACTCCAATTGTCATATTCATGACTTAGTATTCACTATATTTACCGACATTCAAACATCGCATACGTTCTGCGATTAGAACATACAATAAAACCAACTTTTAAACATTTAATTTCTTTCAAAATATTAAAGCTCCGACAATAAGGAAATTTCATGTTAATAATTGATTGATCTTTGACATCATATCTATCACTTAGAGCGCGACAATTATTCTGTTTCTACATTGAATATTGTAGAATTATAGATATCATCTCCTGTTTTTCTTTTAAAAATTTAGAAACGTCTTTTTACGTCTTATAAGAAGTTTATTCTCATGAAAAATTATATATATATATAGTAAATTCTTTTTGAGTCTACATTTACTGTCTCTGTTCTTTTCCACTGGTAGACGTATTCTGACAAGTCTGACAGAGTATGCATTCTTTCTTCTGTCAAGATGGGATTTTTCTTTACCCCTTTTGAATTTAAAGAAAGTAGTATGCATTGGCTAGGAGAAATTGAGCTATTTTCGATGACTCTATTTAGAAGAACGGAAGGTTTTTTGGTTTTTGAAAAGAAAAAAGTACATAAATAAAATACCAAAACGGAATATCATTTTGACATTTGGATTGAGGTGTATTTTTTCTGTTCACGTGTTTCAGCAAATGAAAATAGGGATTTATTATGAGCTTTACAGTAGTATTTCATTAAAAACATTATATATATATATATTTATTTAATGAGCAAAAAAAAAACACATTATTTGGGAAAATGATTAAAAATTTTGATTTTTGACTTTACTTGATTTTCACACTTTTATTGAAAAATTTGGAAAGTACAAAATAAACTAAATGCTAATTTCTGATAGGTTTTCAAATAAAAATATATTTAGAAATTTCTTTTAATCTCAGCTATCACTTTTAATATTGATATTCTATAGCAAAATACTAAAATAAAGAATTTTTAAATTTATTTTGTATAAGAGGAATATCCACTCTCAAACGTTATTCAAACAATCAGAATAATAAATAATTTGCTTCCGAAACAATTATATACGTAAATTGAGTCGAAGAAAGCAATGCATATTGATTTTAAATTTTTGTTTCAGTATGTTAAATCAACGTTTCAAACATCGTGTTTTGCTCTTCAAAAACTGAACCACTTTTTATTGTAATTTCTGGTTTTATCTTTAAACCTCTTTAATGCTATTTTGTGCAGAAAATTTTGTACTTTTTTTATCTTTTTTTAAATTTTTATTTTTTATTTTTGTACTAGCGAAATTTATATTACGACACCAAGATGCTTTCCTGTAGAGGAGATTTTTTTTTATCTTAAACCTCCTGTCTGGGAACAGAAATAAATATACCATAAATAATTAATTTGAATTATCTAGGAACATATATAAATGCATCTAAAATGATTAATTTGAACTATCTATGAACATATATAAATAAACCATAAATAATTAATTTATATATCAAGTAAGGAAAAATAAGAAATTGAAGTAAAACAATTTTTAAAGAATAATACAGATTACCAAACGATATTTTACTATGCATTGAAATTGATTTATTTTTGACTGAAATGTTGCCGGCTAGAAAATAAAAATTCTTCTTTGGGTTATAAACAGAAAAAAAGTAAAACGAGTAAAAAATAAATGAATAATGCAGTTCTTTGGGATCAAATACTTACATTACTGGCAATCATCCTACAAATAATTTATAATTTATTAATTCAAAATTAATGAAACAATTCGTACATTTACAAATATAATTTAAATTAATTAATTCTAAATTTTTAATTTAATTCTTTTTTGCCTTTTTTTCTTTAATGTTTTAATATATGTTTCAATGTGAGTGCTGGAATGCATAAGTAATTAATAGGATCCATAATTCATTAAAAATAATAGTTTGAAAATATGAAAGAATATAAAATTTGATCTAATAATATACAATCAGGAATACGTATTGATTACATTTGAGGAACATTTACTTTATTTAGACACATCTTCTTCATTTAATGATTGTCTATAAAATAACACATGGAATTTTTATATTTTCTCGAAAAAAATACCGTCTTATTAAAAATGGTAATATTTCAAATACCCATGTGAATATTCAAGAATTTACTGTTATTTATCGATTCATGATTTGAATTGCATAAGTTCTACATTCACAAAAAGTTGTGTCTGAAATTTCGATATTGTTTTAAAAGTAACAACCGTATTAATATCCAAGAAATTGAGTACGAATATTAGATATCATTTTCAAAACAAAAATTTCCTTAATATCCAAAAAGATGAGTTTGAAATTCAGATATTGTTTAATAAAGCAAAAATTATGAGTAATATCTAAAAAGTGGAGCACTAATTTTATTAAATATGCTTCAGTGAGATACAAAACAATGAGCCCAAAAATAGTCGTTCTACAAAATATTTTTTTTTCTTCTACTGAACCAAGAAAATAAAATTATATTAAAACTAAATTTGCTAATAAGAAAAAAATTTGGAATTTTCACCAGTTTGTCTCCTGGCACATTTCTGGAGACTTTTCTAAGCCAGATGTCTACATCTGATGCGTAAAATAAAAGACAGCTGCAGATCGATATAGAAACAGCAGATAATGCTGCTCAGTGGTTACTTATATGTCTCATAAAACAAGTTAAGGTACCAGCAGATTTCACTTCAATATCTTCATCTCCTTCAGTCTGTGCGCTGTCAAAAGTTAGAACATTTTTAACAATCTATTTTAGCCTCTTTTCTCCTTCTTTGTTTCTCTGATATTTTATCATTATTGTGTCTACTGCAGAAAAGAAAAAAATAAGTTGTTGTTTTAACCAAAGCAATATTTGCAATCAAAAGCTTTGTTCGTTGTCTGCTGCTGAATTATGATTGATTGCAAGACAGGATCTGTCTGTTTCTAAACAACAAGTTTTTGTTTGCGGAAATTGTATGATGAAAAGTCATGATAAGAATAAAATAAACATAAAAGAGAAATAATTTATTTATTTCTTCACATTTTGGATGCTTTTGAAAATATCTATTAAATAAGGCATAAAAGTTTTTCGGTTGTAAAAGAATCTTTATTTACTTCATGCATTCTTCATAAAAATGACTTTCATATAAACAAACTGCAGTTTGTTTGTTTTTCAGAATATTTCTTAAATAAAAATATCAAGAATTTGTATTCAAAATCAAAATTTTGTTAGAATGTTTATTAAATATAGTTTATTTATTAATTTTATTAATATAGATTAACTCATTTATTTAATTTTATGAATCCTTATTAATTTCCATGTGCTGGAAATATTTTGCAAATCCCGAAACGAACTGAATGCATGTGCCATTTAGTTTATTCTTAAATTCAAATAAATGAGTTTGCCACTGCATAACAAAATTTTAAGCAAATATTTATAAGTAAAACATGTTAAGTTATAATTTACTCTTTAATATTTTATAATAAAATTAACTCTTTTAATATTTTAAAAATATTTAAAGATACGCAATCATCTGAAGGTTTTATTGATTTTGCTGAAAATAAATAATATTTTTATGCATAAATAATTAAATTTTTACTCTTTTGAAGAAATCCTTGGCATAAATTAAATGATTACCAAATACTACATTTTGTAAATAAAATTTTGTAGAAATTCAATGGATTTTATTTAATCAATCTTTGAGTATTCTATTTTTATGCGAAGGTTTCAGTTTTGGAATGTTTTGGTTATTCTATACCAAAAGGCTTAGGAATTGAATTTCTTTCTTATAAAATTAGTGAGATGTATCAAATAATTGGTTTTAAATACGTAAAGAGATCTGATTATGCACAGAAAACAAGAATTTAAAAAATTATATTAAGAAAATTGACTGCAAAGTTGTTAATAAAGAGCAATTTAAAATACAGGAAACAGAAGATATGTTCATTTATAAGGTAAAATTTTCTAAGACATATAAAAACCCATGTCGCCTTTTCATAATATTAAGGTTGAAATGTAAGCAACTTTAAATCAAATATTCGATCGAGGTGCTTTTTAATTTATTGTATAGTTATGCTAGGATTATTGAAATTTATTAAAATAAAAAGAAAAGAATATTTTATGGTGTTGTATAATATATCTCGTGTAGTGGACATTTCTAACCAACTGCGATCAATTAAGTCAAAGCAAGACATGATATTAAAATGCTTTCATTTTATCAAAAATATTCTTTTTTTTTTACTTAAAATAAAACTATTCATCTAATGTGCTGAAAAATATTAACTCGTTAAATAATGCAAGTAAACTAATTACCTCAAAGAAGAAAACTTTTTTTAAAAAACAAAACGTGCACTAAATCGGATGATCAGGTTTTAAAATATATTTTTTCATTAAGTATAAACTTAATTTTCAATTAAATACTTCTACTAATATGATGCAGGATTACAAAAACCCCATTGCGAAATGTTAGCTAAACAATAATAACAAGCATATGAACTATCAGCAGAAATTAAAGGTATAAACTAATTTTTTAAAAATGACTTAATCATTAAAATGAACATTCATGTATAGGAAAAAAATTAAATTATGCCATTCTTGAAAAGATGTATTCATTCAAAAATTACAATTACAAAAAAATTCAAAATCGATTAAGAAATCATAAGTAATATCAATTACGATTAAATAATAATATCGATTAAAATTTGATATCTGCTACAGTAAAAAAACGTACTGGAATGGGTTAAGAAATATTTTAATTAGATTGTGATTAATTTAACTGTTTGGAAAGTCAACTATCTAACTCTCCGACCTGCCACGAAAACACACGGATTTAAATCATAAAACTGAATGACCGAAACGCCGCAACATCAATATTGGCGGGAACTGGGGTTGAGTCCTAAGTCCCGACACCGGCCACGGTACGACCCTCCCCGAAGGAAGTGCGTCCCATCATCGATGGGAGGAGTCAGATCCCCCACCTATTAGTGTACGCTCCAGGGTGGCGAGATCCAACCACCATGCCGGAAGCATCTCATTCTCATTTCGAGGTGCCCCTCCCCTGGTGGATAACTATTTGGAAAAATAGCATGCATATTTACTTTAACATGGTAGAATAAAAAAATAAAAAAAACAGTTTTGAGAACATCTTTATAATGAATATAATTTTTACAAATAATTTAATATTCATAGTCGAAAACCATGAACATTTCTATGATTATTCGATAAGATAAAAATTTCTGTGGCATTTTCGCTAAACCCTCATACATGAATTTTTCCACAAGCACGATATATTATGATAAATCGTAATGGTGATATTCCATATTCTGAATACCGAAAGATATCATGAAGATGTCACAAGATATTGGTGGTCATTATGTGCAAAGAAATATGTGTTCTTAAAGTGGAAAAATAAGATAAAAGCAGGAAAATTGCGATAAAAAAACATAATATAGGAAACAATTTTGAAAGATTAAATTATTATTCATGACGCAGCCGAATCTAAAGAAAGTTGAATATAGCTTAGACGATTTATATTCATTGTTTACCCTTTCATATATAGGTATAATTTATTATGGGGTTGTCAATATTATATGTTTCCTCGTATATCTTTGTTAAAATTAGCTTTAATTTTGTATCGAATTTAATAGGTATCAATAGGCTGTTCTAATAAAAGAAATGTCATAAAGTACGGATCGGCAAAACGAGAACAAAAATTGTTTAAGGGAAAAAAATACATTTTTTAAGGTGCAATTAATTATCCAAAGAAATTTTAAGTAGTTTAAAACTTCACTCATAATGTTTTCAGTTATTTAATCATTTGCAGTGTTTGCCGTATGGCTTTACATCTCCAATATGCAATATTTTTTTTTTACTATATAAATTGAAGTCCTTATATATTTTCTCCTTAACAGAGATATTCTAATTTCATTCGCCAAAAAATATTTATAAAAAATGAACTTTTAACACTTAATTTCTCTTGAAACATTATTTTTGTCTATTCCTTTTGGAAATTTATTATTATTTTGATTTCTTTCTTGTTTAAAAGATGCTACTTTATAATCGATACTTTCCAAATTTCATACTGCATTTAGATTCTGAAATTTGATATACATGTCTTTTATAATGCATTAAAATATTTTTTATACTGACAGAAATTACTTGATTTTTTTTTTTACTGTAAGCACAGCGATAAAATCATATGTTCCACTTATTATTATTATTATTTACTTTCGTGCAATTTTTTTTTTATATTAGTTCTATATAATAAGTAAAAAAAAACAATTAATGCTAAAGCATACTTGTTTTTAATTAAGAAGCAAGAAATAATTAAAAAATGCATAATATGCCATTACCTTTAATTTCATTGTGCAAATATCATCTAGTAAACATTAAATTCAAAAATTATAACACAGATATCAATAATGAACAGTAGCTTAATAAATTATACAAATTGTTCCAAACCAGTTGTTAAACAAATTGATAGTTCCCAGATTTCTTTCACGAAAACATCAATATCAGAATTTTCATTTCATTTTTTTTTTTTTTTAGTTGGAGCATCTGGAATCTTCTTTATTCTTCAAAGACAGGGGTCTTGAATATTCTATTCGGCTATTTAAAGCATTACAATTATTTATTTCTTAGCCAAATGTAGTTAATACTAATGGAATTTAAATGGAGTGTTCAGTTTTATGTCCCTGTTACACCAATGTGATAATAAAGACAATTTACCATATTTCCAAAATGTCAAAACTTCGTTCAAAACAATTTTGCAATTTAATAATTTTAGCATATACTAGGATAAATAATGATAAATGTAAGCTTAAATATTTCCTCAGATCTTATTGTTACTTTTATATTAATTCGGATTTTATATTTTACACCCTTTAAACAATAATTCTTCAGACCCATTTTAACTAATAACACTGAATTGATCTACTGGACCTTCAGACACAACTATCAAATCATAGGATTATTGCGTTGTTTGTTTGGCTATTTTCTGAATGAATCACTTCCAACATTGGACTCTGGAAATCAAGCTTTATCAGAGTATTTTATTTACTCTCAATACATGTAGGTGCCTCAGGAATGGTGAGTATTGCTTTTTCTTTAAATTGATTTGTTACTCGATATTAGGTACATAATTGCTTGGTGAGAATTTCGTAATTGATTAGAAGCATAAACAAAGTGTATTTGATTTTTTATAAAATAGTTTATTCAATGTAAAAATTTAGTTAGCATTTTGTTAATGTTTTTTTAATACGATACTAAATATTTTCACCCTGATAATATGAATGGAAATGAAATATCAATTTTGTTAACAATACTATTTCAATAATTTTCTTTTAAAAAGAATTTTAAAAAAAATGTATATAATTCTAATATTTTGCTAATAGAAATTTGAATTATTTATTTTCAATGCATTATTTTTATTTATTTTTGAATTATTTATTTTCAATGCATTATTTTTATTTTTTTTTTGAATTATTTATTCATTAAAGATTTTAATGAATCTTTTTCAAACCAATTTAATTTCGACTCATAAAATATATTTTTGAAAGTTCTCATTTCACTTCTTCTAGAATATCTAAAAATGCATGCATAAAGAACTCATGGACAAGGTATATGGAATAGTATAGAAATTTATATTAACTGCATTAACCAATGCTCTAAAATATAAGAATCGTTAGTCTTTTATAAGATTAACTAG
Source organism: Argiope aurantia (assembly GCA_026543865.1). Taxonomy (NCBI): domain Eukaryota; kingdom Metazoa; phylum Arthropoda; class Arachnida; order Araneae; family Araneidae; genus Argiope; species Argiope aurantia. Next base: position 35,516 of record JAPMOR010020226.1, read on the forward strand.
ACAAGATTTGTTTTCTTTTAATAGAATGACAACTAGCCGGCGTCCTGGCATAGGGGTAGCGCGTCTTCCCCGTGATCTGGGCTTCCCGGGTTCGAGTCCCGGTTCGGGCATGGTTGTCCTTCATTTGTTCTATCTGTGAGATGAGTGAATATGCCCCCCCCCCCTTTAAAAAGGGGCTGTGCAAGCGAATGTGATGCGTGAGTAGCAAAATCGTACTCTTGGCCTAGTTGGTGCTACTAAGATAAGAGACGTTCCCTTTCGGCTTAAAATCGTTGATTTTAAATCAGCGGGCTTGCCTATGGCAAGTGCCATCAGAAACGATGACAACTAAACCTTCAGCTGCAGTCCGGTGCGTAGTGAATAATCATTGTCAGAGCGCATATCGATCTACCAATTTTTGAATGAGAAGGCATTCGTAGAATTGAATTCATGGTATTCTCAATTTCAATTCCGCTCTTTACTAATACCACACATTTAAAAACTAGGTGATTGGTCTCATTCTTCTTATGTTATTTATTCGGTTTTCTTATGCATGATAGTGACGAAAATGATAAAACTATACGAACATCTTATCATGCAGTTTAGGAATTTTTATCATTGTATTTTTATCGATGATTTGGTCTCATCTTGTCTTAAGATGGCTGCTATAAAACATTTTGCATCAATTCTGCTGGAACACCAGATTCAAAATCGATCATTCTCATCTCATTAACCTATGAACCAGGATTTCTCCGTGATTTCAAACCGAAGAATTACTGTGGTGCGGTTTTTTTTTTGTTTTTTTTTTATTCTTGTTTATTTTTTGGATTTATTACGGCTGAAAATGCGATGAATTTATGAAAATAATTTCGGTGAATAATTGTATAAATGAATCGGAATGAATAAAATATATAAGTATAAAAAATGAATGGGACCTTCTTTTCCATCAAATGATAAGTATTTACTGGCCAAAAACTCTTGCATTCGTTTTTTTACTGCATGATTTTAATTTATGTTAAATGATTTTTATTGAATAATATTAAGCGATTTAACAGAAATTGCTGCTTGGTATTTTTGCTTTTAATATCAAATTTTGCTTAACGAGCAGCATTAATTATCGAGCCAATTCTGCAAATGTATTTAATTAGTTTTTCATTTATTAAACATAGCAATTATAGCTAAAATCGGTTGGTTTGATACTTTTCACCTTAGTGTGTGTGTGTTTTTTTTTTAAATATTCAAATAAAATATCTATAAAAAATAATTTGCTGATTTTATATTTAAGATAAAATGATTATTGTTGATTTCAGCATATCACTAAATATTAATATTATTTTTTTATCGAAAAAAGCATATTTCATTTTCAAAGTATTTAAGAAAATAAGTGAAATTCGTTCCTTGCAATAAAAACCGAAAAAAAAATGAAACAATGTAGAGAATTGTAATGAAGGATTTTGCGAACGCACAGGTTAATTTAATTTAGGTATTTGAACTATTTTATGCAATTTCATTTGAATTGTTTTAATTGTCAATAAATACGTGAAGCAAATATATATTTTTTTGTTCAAAAAATTCCAAAATGCTCTTAATTTGCTAGCTTCTAAAATAGATAGATAAAAAAAGGAATCATCTACTTTTAAAGAACAATAGAAAGAAAAAGATGCTTTTTATGAATTTCACTTTAATTGTTGTTGTTTTTTCTCGGTTATGGTAAAAAAAGTAAATAATTTTCATTTTTTTTATTTCTTTAGCTATTATCTCACGATGTGTTTAAATGCAAAATAATAATAACCAATTTTCAAGTTGGATGGAAATTCCTAAAAATGCTTGATTGTAACATTGTAAACAATGGCTCATTCCACCCTTTTTTTAAGACAGAGAAGAATTTCAATTATTAGGAAATTCATACATTTAAAAAAGAATACCGTTAGGACAAAAATTGGAAATACCTGCTTATGATTTTTTTATCAATTGATTGTCTTATTTTCCAATCTTGGAAGTCTGGAATCCATTCCTAAGAAAAAGTAATTTTTTTTTAAAAAATGGTTTTATAGCATGATAGAAAAAAAAATCTCATAGGGTATAAATGAGAAGTAACAAGTTATTTGCATAAAATAAGTAAAAAACACTTGATAGCCTAAAAAATAGTAGTATATGGAAACTTCTGAAAACAGAATAACATGTTGAAAGAGAAACATATAATAACTGTTATAAATAACAGAAATATCATCAAAACATAAGTTATTTAGTTACTTGAAAGTAACGCGATGAAAAGGTCTTTTGATTTAATATTTTCCCATATTATGTCTGGGGTCAACATCAAGCAGGATTTTATACAGGGTGATTCAAAACTTATCGTTCAAATTTCGTGGGTAGTTAGGGAATACGTCAGGAAAGTAATTTAACATAGGGAAGTATGTCCGAAAAGGTCATCTGCAGGGACAAAATGGACAAGTCAGGTGAACAAAGACTTTTGTTTCATCAAGGTGAAGCAAAGTAAGTGCTCAAAATTGGGGTCATTCACACGATTACAGGATTAATAGCGCCATTGCATTGACCATCTCGCATTTTCAAAAACGCCTGGTATATCACGAACGGCGGCTATTATTCGTGCAACGAGGTCCATTTCAAGGTTGACGAGGATCACATACACATAGACCTTCATGGCACAGGTACAAAAAGAAATCCATGGGTGATAAATCAAGTGACCTGGGTGGCCAAGCGATCGGCCCACCTCTGCCGAACCATTGAACTCCGAATGTTCGGTTCAGATAATCATGCGCAACAATGGTGCTATGCTGTGGAGCTTAGTCATGTTGATATCACTCATCTTATGGTGGATATGCCTCAGTGAATTTCTGTGATATACGAGGCGTTTTCAGTTGCTGATGCAACGGTGCTGTGAATCTCATGTTCATGCAAATATTGCAATTTTGAGCACCTACTGGTAACGGATGTACTTAATCTTGTTAGAATAAAGGTCACATTCATTGCCATTTACCGTTGCCGTTTCCTCGTGTTCTCTTCACTTGTCCATCCAAGCAGATGAAACTTGCGGACTTACTTTCCTATGCGAAATCGATTTCCTGAGATATTCCTTACATCCCCACGAAATTTGAGCGATCAGTTTTGAATTACCCTGTATATTCTTTATTCGTAGCTTTTCATGAATTTTTCTTCATTGCACAATGCAGACTCTAAAATATATTGCATGACTCCTTATATCATTTCGGTCTCTTTGGAATGGAAAAATTCTCTGTAAGGCTTTGAAGTTCATTGCAAACTGTGTTGTTCCATTTATCATATGCTACTTTCGATGTATTTTACTTGACCATGGAGAAAACAACTTTCCCACACGCATTATTTCCGCCAACTTCCAAACCCAATTGATTCTCCTTTGAAGTATGTAAGGCAAATCCTTTATTACAATTGAATTTAAACATTTGGGTCCATAGAATTAATTCAGCGAACCCAAGAATAAATATGAGCGGTATAAGGGCAACCGCCATTTTTATTCAGATTATTATAATTGCATATTATTTTTTTATTATTTTCTTTGTTTTATAAACAAAATATGCATTCTAATTAAATCACTTGCTGATAAAAGAATAATAGTTATGAATAATTAAAATCATTTGCACAAAATATAAATGGTTATGACTCCCTTATAAGCAATGGCAAGAATAAAACCCATTTATATACAAAGCCGAGGGAGGTGACCAAAAATCACCATTCTGAACCGCCTTTAGGCATAAAAAATGAATAATCAGTACGCCGTGAAGACATTTGATAATAAGTATGATTGAATCTTAATGGCCATCAAAGACCACAGTGCAAGTTTTTTCTTAGGAGACAAGTCCCATTTTCGATATGGTATAGCAAACAACAACCATCATATTATGCCAGAGGGTAGCGATAACTATCCACTTACAAGATTCTTTTCAGACCCATATTTGAAATGCCTGGAGAAAAGTAAGTCGAACGTGGTTTGAAGAAAAAATATTCCACGATGTAATTGATTTATGTTAATTTGCATTAGTCACATAAGCAACATGAAAGAGATAAAAATTTCCAATAATCAATGGGAAAAATATTTCCAAATATTAGTGCTTGTTCAATGGCCAAATGTATTTTCTGAAGATCGAGTACCAGGTATATTTTTTTGCATTTTTTTTCACTAATGCCTTTCATTCCTATAGATCATGCTATAGGCGTTGAATATTTTTACGAAGGAAAATTTGATCAAAATTAGATTTTGTAATTTACTAGCCGTCTTTGGTAACCATTTTGTTCTCCAGGATTAATGGTTATTAATATTATCAATGAAATATTTTGTGTAACTGTGTCTTAATGACCTCTTCAGCAAAATGTTTTTAAATATCAAGTTTTGATACTTATGTAACTAATACTAGTTTAGAAGCCTTACATTGGAAGATGAGAAGCCTTCGATACTTTGGGTGGTTCTCGCCATTTCTGGCGGGTATAAAATTAATGTGAAGTTGGCTGTTTCCTGAAGAAGGATATTCCTCCTTCGTGAAGGGTTGTACCGCGGCCAGTGATGGCCTTTGGGACTCAAGCCTAGATTCCGCCTATGCTATCAAAGTAGTAGTTTGTGTTTATGTATCCAACTATATAACAGAAATGAGCATCATAACATAAAAAGGATGAATTTTAAATAAAAATACTATTAATAAAAATAAGTAAAATAAAATTACAAAAGTTTTACTGAAAAAAAAATATATTATACTAAAATCTATCGAAAATAATAAAAAAATAGTTAAATCTTTATATCTTTACAGTCAACAATGGAAAAATACCAGAATGGAATGTTAGCAGTAAAAATTAAAACATTTCAAAATTCATTTCAACAATGAAATATAGTGTTGTAAGTTACGTACTAAAAAAACTGTTTGAAAATAGGAAAAATTAAATGGCAAAAAAAAATTCATATCATTGAAATTTCCATGCTTTGAATGCTTAAGATGATGTAAAAATAAAGTTCTGTTGTAGTTCTTTGAGAAGCTGTGATAGAAGAGATTCAAATTTTTACTTTACTTTTAATTAATTAGTCAATTACGATTTTAAACTTTAAGAAATTGCTCCGAAGTACACATTTCAATCCTCCATAGTTTCACAGCATTTGCTAGTTCTAAATCAAACGGGTTGGCTTGTAGAGCGCCAACAGAGAGCACGCACACACACACACATACACACAAACAAACAAACATTCTCTTTTATTATTAACTTTTTGACTGACGATTATTTTAAAATCATTATTTAGTTAGCCCCGTTTGCTATCTAATCCAAATGCTTTTGAAACGAAAAGAACTTATATCATATGCTATTTGATTTCAGCAAAATATAACTCAATCATGTGATTGCAAAAGATAAATGCATTATCCCACGAAAATAGTTTTATACAAGGAAATATAGCCTACCTACAATACTTGAAAATCACAGGATAAACATTGTAAGAGTTAATAATGATTATTGTTATCCAAACAAAAGAATATAATTCGATATTGAGCTTAAACTCTACCATCGTATTCTTTCCAGATTATATCCATTATAAACGGAACTGCATGTGATTTCAACATTTGAGAATAAATACCTAGATATATTTAATACTTTCTAATAAAAGTTCAACAATACAGTAATTAGCTAAATAATTATGCCTATTTCCTTCCAGCTCACATTTTAAGCTCTGATTCAATACAAGCTATGAATAAAATATCATTACCAATTTTCTTAATAAAATGGAGTCGAAAGTTTTGTAAGTCATTAATGCTAATATGATCTGGTGACTGTTCGTTTGGCAATTAAAGAGGCTGGATAGGAGGAGGTACTGTAGGATTTTAATATTACTATCTAGCTAACTAGATATTCAAACTAACTAGCTAGAATCGAACTAACTAACTATATAACTAGAATAAGACATTCAGCGACATAAAATTTCTAAATTTTCTAAACAATTAAAAATAACGTTTAAACACACAATAAATATATTTCCGCTAAAAAAATATAATACTATTTATGATGTAACCCAAATAGTATTTTTAATGATACAATTCAACTATAAAATTTTATTGCTATTATTTTTTTCATGTTAACATAAACAAACCAATATTCAATTTCATCGATATCATGAAAAATTTTAAAAATGATTTCTTTAGTTCGTCTCAGGTTCGACTTTGAAATAGCAAATTTGTCAAAATCACATTTAAAACTCCAGAAGGAAAAGAGTTGTAACAGTAGTAAATTGCAACACACACATTAAACAATGAGTTAAAAATTTTTTTATCAGGATTTTTGCTAAACATGATTCTTATCATGAGCTCTATTATTTGAGCACAGTCATTTTGCAACTGAAAAGGGAGAGTGGGAATTTGTGAATATGTATTCCGCTCAGACTTGTAAATGAAAAAAAAAATTTTTGAAGAAAGTAAATGGATCTTTTTAAAATGGTTTTTTTTTCCCTCACTTATTTGCTAATTTTTATTTTTTATGTAGAAAACCTTACAAAATTGCTCTAGTTACTTTACTTAACGTAATATTTTTATACATCTACAAAAATGCTCGAAATTGTGCAATGTGACAAGTTGTAAAATAATCTAGAGCAAGTAGTAACAGGTTACAATTCGCAAGATTTATCTTGATTTGTGTCTGTTTCATATAGTTAGACATTCTGCTTCAAATATTTTTTTTAAAAAATAGTCCAAAGTAAATATCATATATCTCCACGAGAATTCACTTTCAAAGATAATTAAAAAAAATGAGTAAGGCTTCAGTTTTTTCCCACACTAACGAGGCTAGGCTGAACTTATTTTCGGCGATTATTTCAAACGATTCTGTTTATTTTCTTAGTGTTTGATGTATTTAAGATGAAATATTGTTAATTAATCGATCTTCCAGATTCATTCTGAAGTACTTTTAAATTAAAATAAAATAGAACAAAGGAAATTAAAAATTTATAATCTGCGTAACGTTACCCCAACTGGTGTAGAAAATTCACTCATTTGCGTTACCATAATTTGATAACTCTAATTTCAACGGATGGGGACTTGCTTTTAAAGGCTTAACATGTTTCCGACTGATTAATTCAAACGATTCTGTTTATTTTCTTAGAGTTTCATGAATTTAAAAATAAGCATTATTAATTAATTGATCAATTCATGATGAATCTGAGAAAACTTTGTAGAATACTTCTTGAGATATTACATAAATTAAGAAAGATATTCTTTAGTACCCATAAGGTTTAAATACTCAGCGACTCTGCTTTCAGTACTCATATTAATAAAATGCTTCGTTTCAGTAAAAAATGCTCATATATTAATTGCAATTTAACCATTTCCATTTTAATTTAAAGCATAAATTCTACAGGAGCTAACAAAAAATTAGGAAGATACATATTACGTTATGGCTGAAGGCCTTTATAATATTATGAATGAATTATATGACTATCAAAGTAATGAAGCTTTTAAATAATTTGATGAAAAAGCTATTAAAATAGAAGTTACATAAAATATTTTATTTTTAAAATTTTAATGAGCATTAAGATAGGCGAACCGGCTGGTCGCCAAAGGTGGCTAGTAGAATATATAGTCATAATTAAAAAGAAAAAAACCATAAGAAAGGTTAGAGAAAGGGAGGGTTTTATTTAAAAAATCAGAAAGGGAAAAGAAAAAGAATAAAAATGGATAAGATTATTTTAAATTAACATATAGATTCTGAAAAAAAGAGAAGAAAGACTATGCTCGAGCTTAAGGAGATGAGTACAGTAACTCTGACGACATATTATGTTATAATATATTGAGATTCTTTTATGAAGCATTGAAAAAATTATCATAGGATACAACACATACTTTTGAGTTGCGGTTTGATGACAAAAATAGAAACCGATCTGTTAGCCTATTACCTACTTCACACCAAGCAACAGAGAACCGTTCAATCTCTACAAATTTAAAGTACACCGAACCCTCTTTCAATACGGTCCATCAGAGAAATCTGAATTATAGAAATAGAAATATTCCGAGATAGGATCCGGATATATAAATATTCCGGCCCAAAAGAGAAGCATAACAAACAAGCCTCCGCGGCCCACAATTCTTATGAAGAAGAATGGGTTTAATGTGTAATTTGCAAAATGTCTGGAATAGGAAACAGTATATCATTTGCTTGCATTAAATGCAATTTTATTCAGATTGGCTTTTATGTCAATTGTCTGAAAAATTTTATTTTTATTTTATTATAAATTATTTGATATCATTTATAATGACATTACTAAATGATAACAATCATAAAATGACCTATATTCTTTAAATAATAAAAGAAAGGCAGAGGGAATTTTTTTATACATATAATGGTGTTTCTATTGTTACAGTTTATTACAAATTCCGCCTTCTCAGAGTTGTAACAACGTTCAAGATTTGAAAAAAAATGTCTGGTGCCAAAATAAACTAGATCTTTATATATATTTTTTTATCTATATTGTGGGTAAGCAGTTAAGCTATTAAATAAGTAATTTCAATCCAGGAAAAGATTAATAAAAAGAAAATAACCATTATTTTATAATTATAATTTGTCCTACACCTCCCACATCTTTCAGCATATGCGAAGCAATATGTAACAGCCCTCAAGTTTGTAAAAAATATTTATAGTCCAAAAATAACAAATTTTTTAAATATATTTGGTGCATTTTTTAAATATGAGTGAGCATTTAAGCTATTAAAAAAAGACAGAAAAACGCAAAAAAATATAAAAATATGAACATTTTAAAGAAATTGTTTCAACTCTCCTACCGTTTTTCCTCTGTTTTCCCTAAATCTAAATTATTTCCCTGAACGTAATATATGCATGAATACCTCTCACATTTTGCCTAATTAAGTCAGTCTCTAAATCTTATTCTATAAGACATTATTCATTTAATACTGAAGAACTCTCATTTAAGAATGTCATGCTTGACTTACAAGGTACATCAACTTCAAACACATTCCCATTAATCATTAAAATATTTACATTAACCTCTTAAATGTAATAAATGTTGCATTGCTAGGTAGAATCTCGTCGGAGCAATATTTCTTTAAAAGCTGCTGAAAGTTAATGAGATTTTAAACTCAAATATCTAATTCCCTGTTGGAGAGTTACTATATACGAAATTAAAGCAATGCATTAGCCATAGTTTTGAACTGAATAATTTCATTTCTCAACAAATTTAAAATTCTTGAAATATATTATATTAAACATTTGTAATATAATAAATAAAAATGCTAACAGATAAGATGTTACTAAAGACTTCTCATTCAGTGATACTTTAATAGACTTAAAAGAATTTATTGAAGCTAAAAACTATATTAATTGATTTTCACAACCGAACTCAAGAGATTAAGAGCGTTTACATATTGCATATTAGTTGCAGAAATTTTAAGATCTAACAAGTTTTAAGATCTATCATCATCAAAAATGGGGACTTTCTGATAAATCCAACCGAAACAAAATTCTTCACAAAATAAAATACTTCGTATCATTACCAGTGCTCTCTGGATTATCCAGAATGATGTTTTACACAGAGCTCTTAAAACTCCAAAGCTCGATGATTTCATCAAAAAACTTTGAAGAACAATTTTCAGTCAACTCAAAACGTATGAAAATCCCACAATCAAGGAGCAAATTAACTATGCCCACTCCAATGGAAAATACACCTTTCTTTACTCTATTACTCAATGGACTTTGTTACTTAAACCTCCATATCTTCTTCTGGAATTTAAAATTCATCTAATGAACTCCTTTAGTTTTCACCTAAAGAGCATATAAGGTGAAAACTATATGACGCTCAACAGACGCACCAATGATACATTACTTATGTTTTTCCCCTCTGCTTCTAATTACCTCAAATTGAGTGGAGGCCAAGGCACTAAGGCACTAAGGCTCTTCAGACATCTATTTCAAATCAATTCCTTACAATTATTAGTTATTATTTAACATAATTTACATTATTAATGTGACAAAAGCTACGACTCTAGATTTATTATTACTTCCTGTCACATAATAACTACCCCAAATATATGAAAAATACATAGTTTTATTTCATTGTAAGTCTGATTCCAAATAGAATGTTATGAGAATTATCAGGGATTAATAAAAAAAATTGAAATATTTTTTAAAAAACAAAAAAAAAATGAATTTTATAGGTAAATGTATATTTTATTGATCTAAGATTTATATAACTTAGATTAAGCAAACGCTTTAGTTAAATACACGCTTTAGAAAATAACTTTGGAAGGAAGCGAAGAAAATGAGTTCATCTTCTTTCTTGAGAGTGTCCTAAAAATGCTTTCCAGTTCTATGAAAACTTGCAAGTGCGCACTGTAGTCATTCTTAGCAAATGCTGTTTTCTATATTTATATTCCAACATTTTGCAATTATTTGCTGTGTAAATTTACCAGAGAAATTCTCGTTGATTTCAGAAGCAAACACAACATTTTAGAATTATATTACAAAAGCAATTAATGAACAATTTTGGGTTTCGCTTCTGTATATTTAATATGCACATGTCTATCAATCATTCCTCCTAAAAATTTGTTTAAACAAAAGAAATCGCATTCTACATTGCTTTTGCCCAAGTAATGGTGAGCAAAAAAAAAAAAAAAAAAAACTAAAATATGTGACTGTAGAATCCACTTTCTTAGTGGTTTCAATTCCTCTTGATAATCTGATTGTATCTAAATGTTACTTTGAGATGATTTTCAGCATTTGTTACAGTTTCCTTTGGGAGAAATGAACTACTTGTCAAGATACTTATGTGTATGAGCCGAGTATCGGTAATTAACTACAAAAGAAACTTTAAGTATCTAATCTATCTATATCTATACTTATAAATAAAGCTCATTGTCTGTGTGTGTGTGTGTGTGTTGGCGCTCTACAGGCTAGGTCATTTGACGTACAGCTACCAAATTTGGTACATGTATACCTTAGAAGTCGGGAATGTGCACCTGGGGTTCCTTTTTTGAATTTTTAATTAGAATATTAATTATTAATTAAAAACTAACTTTCCAGCCAAAAACATCTCCCATTTTCCCTACCGCCAAATGAGTAAGGCTTCAGTTTTTTTTCCCCAACAGTAATGAGGCTAGGGTTAACATTTGTCGGCCGGTTGTTTCAAACGATTCTGTTTATTTTCTTAATGTTTTATGCATTTAAAATTAAACATTGTTAATTAATCGATCTTTCAGATTCATTCTGAAGTACATTTGAATTAAAATAACGCATAATAAAGGAAATTAAAAATGTTTAATCTGCATAGCGTTACCCCAACTGGCGTAGAAAAATTCACATATTTGCGTTACCGTAACTGGTGTTGAAAATTCACGCATGCGCATTGTGTTCTGATTGTTGTCATGACAAACATTACCGACGGATGCGGATTTGATTTAAATTATTTTTAGGTTAGTTGCATGCTTTTGTAATAAAATTGTATTTATGTTAGTTATATATATTTTTTGTATATGCTTATAGTTTTAAGTACATCGTTTTTTAAGTAGTTTTTTTAAACCTGTTTTCGACCGATTATTTTAAACAATTCATTTTATTTTCCCAGTGTTTGATGCATTTGACATTAAACATTCATTAATCGATCTGTTCATGAGGAATCTGAGAAAATTTTGTTGATAAATTCTTGAGATATTACATAAATTAAGAAAGATATTCGTTAGTGCCCATAAAGTTTAAACGTTCGGTGACTCTGTTATAAGTAATCATGTTATAAAAAAATGCTTTGTTTCAGTAAAAAATATTATTATATTTATTGCAGATTAATTCTTTCCACTTTAATTTAAAGCATAAATTCTACGTGAGCTAACAGAAAATTAGTGAGATACGTATTACGTTATGAATGAAGGTTTTTATAATATTATGAGTGAATTATATGACTATCAAAATTTGAAGTTTTAAAATATTTTGATGAAAAATCTATTAAAGTAGGAATTGCGTAAAATATTTAATTATTAAAATTTAAACCAACATGAAGACTAGCGAACCAGCTGGTCGCCAAAGACGGCTAGTACTTATATAAATTTCAATGTGTGTGTATGTGTGCTGGAGCTCTACAGGCCAGACCGTTTGACCTACAGCTACCAAATTTGGTACATGTATACCTTGGATGTGGGAAATGCGCACCTGGGTTTACTTTTTTGAATTTTTAATTAGAATTTTAACTATTAATCAAAAACTAACTTTCCCACCAAGAAATCTTTTAATTTTCCCTGCAGCCAAATGAGTAAGGCTTCAGTTTTTTTTTTTTTTCCTTTTTTTTTCCAACAGTAATGAGGCTAGGCTTAACGTTTTTCGGCCGATTATTTCAAACGATTCTGCTTATTTTCTTAATGTTTGATGCATTTAAAGTTAAACATTGTTAATTAATAAATCTTTCAGATTCATTCTGAAGTACTTTTGAATTAAAATAAAACAGAATGTAGGAAATAAAAAATTTCTAATCTGCATAGCGTTACCCCAACTGGCGTAGAAAAATGCATTTGCGTTATCATAACTGGCGTTGAAAATTTACGCATGCGCATTGTGTTCTGATTGTTGAAAACAGATACGGACGTTTTGAAGGCTTAACCTGTTTTCGAACTATTATTTTAAACGATTCTGTTTATTTTCTTAGAGTTTCATGCATTTAAAACTGAACATTGTTAATTCCACCTAATAACTAAGATTATTTGGTTTCTGTACAATCGTAAAGCATTGAAAGACTCTAAACAAGGCTCCAAAATGATCAATATTGTGCACTTATTCTCTATAAAGGGGCAAAACAATAGGAATGCCGAAGGAATAGAAATGTTTCTTCCCCGAATCTCTCTATTATCTTCAAAGCTAACAAAAATCATATTCCAGACTATTGTATATCTTTCGAGTGCATTATTTTGCATCTGATATTGGCAACGGATCTTTACTTCCGCCAACCGTGAATGATTTCCTATAAGTAGTTAGAGTTTTCCTTGAATCATACATGCAGGTCTCAGAAGTATGATTACTTCTAGAATCATTCGTATTTTTCTCTGCTTTGAGGAATCCCAAATTGTACCATAAAAAATCTCCAATCAATTAAAATAACATCATAAATTCTAATTAATGCTTCTGATTTTTATTAAATGGTTAAAAAAGAAAATAAGTTTAACATGATTTGTTACAGCTTCACGCAGATAGATGGCGTATCTGTCGAGTAAGAAGATTTTGTTAATTCTTTTTTTGTATCCTAAGGTTTGGTGTGTAAGAATGATTCTGTGACCTAGACGTGGCACTCAATTGTAAGAGGTGTCCTAATCTGTAAAAGTCTACCTTACGGGGAACAAAAAATGTGCCTAAAAATAAATTGATGTTCACCAGACAGAAAATAGTTTTTTTTGAAGGGAATTACATGATTAATTTGGAATTGATTGCACTGCTCTTAAAAACGAATTATTATTTTAATTTATTTGTCTGAACATTTGAATTGGGAAAATAGTTTCCTCTAAATAAACTTTACACTTGCTTCAAATGATGAAATGTAAACTGGTACGCCTCAAAGAAATATTCTTAGTCCTCTTATTTGTACCATCTTTACAGCACACTTCCCTAAGAATAACTTAGTCACAAACTGCTGCTATTTTGATGATACTGCTATCTTTACACAGGGCAACAGCACAAATTAATTAAAAATCATTTTTATAAAGGACTCCTGAACATTGAATTTTGGTACGCGATATATTTCTATCCATACGAAACAACCCTGGCCGTCATGTTCAGAAATGGGCAACTAAAATAACCGATACCATTGCCCGCTTTCTTTGAAGATACTCTGTCTTGGGAAAAAGAAGTGAAATACATTGGACTGATCAAAGATAATTTACACATTTTTGAAAGTCAAATTAAAAATAATAAAATTTAATAATACGTTCTCTGCTAAAGTTCATCTCATTACTCCCGACACATTCCCCTTTTTCACTTAAGTATAAAATGTATTATACAAACAAGTTGTTACTGCTTATCCTCTCTTATGCTAATCAGATTTGAGGATTCGCTGATAAAACCAACCGAAACAAAATTGAAGTTTAAAAAAATAAAATTCTTCGTATCATTACCAAATCTCCCCCGTTTATCCGGAATGATATTTTACACAGAGGTCTTAAACCTCCAAAGCTAGATGATTTCATCAAACAGCTATCAAGAAAAATATTTTAGTCAACTCAAAACTCACGAAAAGCCCACAATCCAGGAAAAAATTAACTATGCTCACTGCAATGGAAAATGCGCCTTTCCTCCCTCCACTACTAAATGGACTTCAATTTACAGCTTTCGCTCAAATAAACAATCCATATTTCTATACAATTGGCGGACATTATTACATTACTTCTGTTTTTACTTCTGCTACAAGCTTTCTCAAGCTGAGAAAATATTCATTGGCTGAAAGATATCCACACATCTAATTCAAGAATTGAGAAAATGTGGACTTGAAAAACAGGCAAAATAACAGGCAATGTAGATATTCATTTTTCGTATTAAATACTTCATAAAACATTTTAATTAAGAAATTTTGAATAAATAAAATAATAATGATTTTATAATTAATGCTTAGTAATATTTAGAAAACCTCTAACTCCAATAAAGAAGTTGGTCATTTTATCTAACAAAACATATTTTAACATTATACAACTGAATGTAACGATTGCACAAGTTAAACGTAAAATATGTGACAGAATTCAACTTTAACTTATTCAATGCTTTTGTAAGAATAAAGTAAAATTGGGTTGACAAAAAAAAAGATTGCACAGTCAAAATGTTCACCAATGAATTTCAGGCATTATTATTATTTTTTAATCTTTTATGGGCATAAAAAATGGATATATTTTCCTAAAATAAATAACTAGGAAATAAGAGCAGGATTACTTTAAAAAAAATATTTGGTTTTGAATTTGATCAAACGAAAATTAATTTAAGTTACAGAAATCATTTTTTCTTAATAAATACCTTAGATACCATTGAAGCTTCTCATTTCTAAACTTGAATTGCTCATCTGCATTTTACTTTCTCGAAAACATAGTATAGAGAAAGTATAGGTTGCGTGTTCAAATCACGTCCGGGTCACCAATGTGGAAAATTGCGATGAGCGAGGGTAGAACCTGGGACTTTGTGATTCCTTTCCGAGTAGCGTGACCACAATACAAAAGTAGTAGCGTAGCTGTTAACTGGCTTATAAGCTATTCACAACATAATCGTCAAAAAATTTGAAATCGAGATTTTAATGAATCTCCTCGTTTTAAACGTACCTGAATTCGAAAAACATATTTTTGGAAAAGGTCCGTTGGTTCACCTGTTTTTCACAAAGATAATTCAAAAACAATTTAAGCTAGACGTATGAAATTTGGTATGCAGTCTTTATATCGATTTCCAATATTTCTATCACATTTTGACTAAAATCAGTGCAGAATTCTATCTATCCAGCTGCTATTATATAAATTAACACGATAACTGCAGAACGAAGAAAGCTAGATAGATAGAATTCGGTGCAAAGATATAGCTTCTATAGTGTAGACATGTGCCAAAATTTGAACCAAATCCAACTGAGTCGGTTCCGAAATAAGTAATCGCGATAATTCAAAAACCTAATGACTTAAATATATCAAAGTTGGTATGGGATATTTTGGCAACAAGTGCTGATTTTTGTCAAATTTTTGTTACATTCGGTTGAGAAAAACATGTTTAAAACTCAAATATGATTTTCGGGTTCTATTAACTGCTTATCAGGGATTAATCACCAAAGCATATCCATGGAGGAGACGATCGATTCAGTAAAAACTATAAATTCACGCTAAAAGTTAATATTTCGTAACTATTGCAGTATATGAAAAAAATTTGGGAAGTCCGCCAGTTTAATTTCCTTTTCACTTCTGTTACTTTTTTTGTCTTTTAATAGATACTTCTCTCTACGATTTTACTAAAAATAGGTTGAGACAAACAATTTCAGATATATTTTTTAAAGTTTAAAAAATATTTACAATTTAAAGGGAATCTGTTTCCTCGAAAATTGCTTTCAAATTTTAATCATCACTTATTTACATTCGTAACATAAAAATTAAAATGAATCTTTTTTTAATTTGATTTGGCGAAAGACGAAAAAATTTCAGTATCATCCAAATAGACAATTTAAAACTGGTTGCAAAGCAATATGTTTGATTTTTATTTATTTTAATTATATAAAAGAAGAAGAAGAAAATCTTATATTAATATTGACGTTCATATGCTCTCTTAGTAAATAAAAGAATGATTTTTCTGCCGTCTCATGTAAAAAAATTATGACATTTTATATTGTTCTATTATAAGTACAGGGCGTTCGAACATCTCCTAATGTAACAATAATTAGTTTGGGAACATTTTATAAATAAATAATCTTATATTGAAGAAAATCATTTTATTTTTATTTCCTTTTTATAAGAATAAGTCTTATTTTATTCTGTTCCCATTAAATGGAAGCAACACGACCAGATATCAATTATAGTACAAAACAGCTAATGTTCTGTACTTCAACTGTACCTTAAATGTGGATATTCATCATTTTAATTTCATAAAGTTTACTTCTCGTGTGGCATTTTCTTCCTGATTAGCCTGACACATTTTTCAAACATTTGTTATTTACTTTTAATGATTCATCACGACAGACGATTTCAAAATCGGTAATGAAATTCGAAGGACTAATCCAATAACTTTTAACATTTAAAAGCTGCGGAAATAAAATAAAAAAACAGTTTTCCGTTTTAGGCAAAATTGGAAAACTGGAACTTCAATAAAAGAAAAAAGAAAAAAGAATTCTCACACATGCGTACACACACAGTATATTTGGATATGCCATAGAAATTTCAATTTGAGTATTGTCTTATCAGAGCTTCGAATTTTTTCTCTGTTTTTGTGAATTTTATTTTTATAACAATATTTATTAATTATTTTTTTATTTTCCCTTATTATTTACTATTTGAGTTTTTTACTTATATTTTTAAGACACTTAATTTATTCTGATATCATTGCTGTACAAATTTCTATTAGAAAAGTATAAAGAGATAACGTTTTTAAACTTGTGAAAAAAAAACATTCATTTTTAAAAAATTTATTTCATTTTTTTTTTTTAATTTTTGAAAAAAAAGTTTTTGAATTTCAAAAAATTGATATGAATTGAAATTTTTATCTCAAATAGTTTTCTTGAGTTTTTTTTATTAAACATGTATGCTTATTTATTAACGCCATTAATATTTCAATTATAATCACTATTTTATTATTTACTAGCCGCCTTTGGCGACCAGCCGGTTCGCCAGTATTACCGCTCGCTACAATTTTCAATTAAATATTTTAAGTAACTGGTCTCTTAAAGGATTCTCAAACAAAACATTTTTAATCTTCAAATTTTGATAGTCATACCAAACTTATATTGTTTAGATCGTTTCGTTCAATTTACTATATATATTTTGCTAATTTGTTGCCATTTCCGGTAAAACTTCAACTTTAATTAAAAATGTAAATGACGAAATTGCAATTAATATTAAGATATTTTTTAATAAAACCAAGCGTTTTATTTTATTTATAATCTTTATTGTTATTTATTAATTATTATTATTATTGAATATGAGTATTGCAAACACAATTGCTCGGTATTTAAGTCTTATGTTAACTACAAAATATTTTTCATAGTTTATGTAATATCTCAAACAATAATTCAACAAAAATTTCTGAGATTCAGTATAAAATTCAGTTTTTAGTTTTGCTTTCAAAAGGATTGAAATGAAATCAATAATAATATTTTGTTCCTGCTTATAAATATATTTAAAAAATTATGAAGTCTAAATTTAATGCAGTAAGGTATCAGA
>JAPMOR010020236.1:0-10399 GCA_026543865.1 Argiope aurantia
TTAGTAATTTTTGGATAGATGGGAGGAAACAAAATTTATTTCTTTCCTTTCACTAAGATACCAATAATCAACACTATAAAAATCCATAACAAATTGTTTTCAACATGGGAAACAATTTTCAAATTTAATTTAAGGCAGCATATAATTTTGGAAAATCAAAAGAAAAGTTTAAAACAGCAAAATTATGTCATATATAATTGTGTTAAAGTAAAAACTAATTTATTTGCAGGAATTCAAATATCATTCTTACGCTATTATATAATACTTTTTTTTCATTTTTATTTTTAAATTCCAATGCCGTCACAGTGAGCAAAAGCAACATCGCAAAAAAATAATTTTAGAAAACAATATAATAAATCTCCAGCATCGAAATTACGAAAGCTACAGCATTTCGCATTCTCAAAGCCAAAAAGATTCAATTTAGTTTATTCCACCTGATGTACGAGTTATTCCAAACAGTCGAAAATATGCTTAAGGGCTTCAAGACAAATTGCCTTGCATCACACTTACAGTCAGTGATTTCCACCTCCTCGAGTCGGAGCGCTCCGAACCCAATTTAATATCAGATGCTGAAAAAGTTTGCAAGTTTTTTTTTTTCTCTCCTGTACTAAACGCACTTTCTTCTCCGCCCAGAGGCAGACAGTAGTATTTTCCACACGGCAGCGATTTTTCCGTTTCATTTTATGCAAAAATAAGCTTGATCGACCTAAATCCTGAAGTTAAGAGGGAAATATGAAAGGAAAGAAAACACTGCCACTGGAATCCCTTTTATGCAAAAGAAATGCCCATTTTCCTCTACTACCCACCCGAATTTCCTATTCACGGCAAGAAAGAGCCCCACAGAAACAAAAAGTAAAATCTATAATCTTCATTTTCAACAGTCCTCGGCTGTTTTATCTTCGAAAAGGTTCTTTTGACTTATGCAAACGACCATCCATCTGTCTTCTAATCTACATAAATAAAGTATAAAGAAAGATAAAGGAAAAATCCGTTTCCCAAGAAATAAAAACTACAGAAGAGATTCTTCTCGAAAAAAAGGAGACAAAAATTAAAGGACGAGGCATTGAAATGTGGAATCTGCTGTATTGGCATTACTAATACAATGATTTTAATCTCACACATTTTGTGTGTGTGTGTGTGTGACGAAGGGTTTCGATTACTGAACATGTACATACTGTTGGAATGTGACTTAATTTTTGAAAATAAGATAATTTCTTTGTATGTGACTTTTTTGATGAAAGAAATTTATAGATTTTTCATTTTATTATATTATGTTATTTCAGTAGCTTATTTTTATGCAAAATATCTTATTGAATATTTTTTAACTTAAACTTTTATATGCTTTTTTTGTGAAGTGTTTTGTATTATTTCATTTTATGATAATGATTTATTCCTCTTTACATACATGAGTTTTTTTTTTCTTCTAAAAGAAAACTAAGCAAAGTGGAGTTAATGAAAAATATCTTCTAAAAATAAATTCTTGTAATATAAAACAAGAACAATGCATTTCAAGGATATAAGGGCGAGTGTTGAAGTACCAAATTAAATGCAGTATAATGCCACTTTAAATGTACTTAATTTATTCAAAGGATAGAAAAAAATCAATGCTATATGGGAGAAAACACTTAACTGGGGTATAACAAAAACAATACACTTATCCTAAAATAAAAACTAACTCATGTTATATATCTTTCATTTCTTCGTGCACGATGGTTTTAATATGTCTTTTTTAATTATTTTTTATCCTTCATTATCATTTTGATTATCGCTTGAGCTCTCACATTCAACATTTATCAAATCACTTAGAGTCTGATTCTCTGACGTAAGGACGTGTACATTAAAAGCTATAAAATCCTAAAAGTGGCATTAAATGAGAAATAGCTTTGATTAGTGACTGGTCAACAAAGGCAACTAGTAGTGAATAATGAAATTTTGGTAAAATCTCTGTCTACACTTATAATAAAGGTGAATGAGTTATGTGTACATCGACACACTACTAACCACATCGTTCGATCTATTGCTACCAAATTTAAACAGATATATTTTGGAGGGGGAAAATGTGCACGTAGAAGATATTATTTTGAAATATTGATTAGCAGCTATTTTATTTCAATCCAGGTTTTGATGTTTTTTCAGTACAATTATCGAAATATTCTGACACAAAAATTATTTTTACACCATTTTAAAGTCCTACCAATCCTTTTTTGCATGAAACAAACTTAGTTGATAGGAATTTTTTTAATCTAGACTAGCTTTGAAATATATTTTTAGGTATATTAAACAATCTTATATAAAAACTGGAAACGAAATAGTTTTCGCTGTTCCTCAAGCATTCTATAGGGTAATTTTCTTCGATTGTTGTAAGCTGAAAAAAAATGATTTTGTCTAATTTCTATGCATTTTAGAGGATTAAAAATAAATGTGAAACTCCAATATAGCTTAATTCAGAAGATAAATTAATCGAACACTTACTCGTTATATGACACTGCAATTTTATGGAACTGTGCACCATTAGGCAAGTTAATGTACGCAATAAACAGATTATATGTAAGACAATAAAAATACTACAACTTTGATATCTGAAATTTGACAGAATTACAGACATGAAAAATAGGTTGAAATAATCTAACCGAAATTAAAATAAACAATATATTCAGCGATTCAGCTGGTTTCTAAAAGAGCTAGTTTAAAATAAAAATAAAAATGATTGATTGTTTGAAAAATAATCTGATTGTGAATAATTGCATCTAAATTTCTATTGCATATACCTATAATTTCAAAGATCCATTAAAATGCGGGCTTTTAATGGACTTTAATAACTAAATTTAGTTTAATTTAAAAATATTTAACTGAGTTTAAAAACATTTGACATATAAAGGTAATTGTTTTTAACACCAATTTGTATATTTTATAGAACGGAAATGCGATGTTCAATAACGTTTTGAGACATACCACTCAACTGTCATCAGTGTATTATGCTCCATGCAATGAGGCCACATATGGTAAAAAGTACAGAAAAAGCCTTAATTAGAAAAGAGCAGCGTATCAACGATTTAGTAGAAAAAGACACCCTTGAAAATTGATAGTAAGTAGAGGACGTATAAAAAAGCGCATCTTTTTTTGTCTACGGTTTCTGGATTTTTGGGAGTATTTGAGTGAACCTACCAAATTTTCAATTCCAGAATATGTCTGCAGTGACTTGGCAGTATATCTGTGTCAAATAACAAATAATTTTCCTTTCATTCATATTTCGAGATGTCGCAATTTTGGGATTCATGACCAAGCAAAATACATTTCATGTGTTCAACATTTGAGAATAGTGTGTGCTAAGTGACATTTTGCGCTTAATCTTTGATTCAAATTCAATCGTTGTTTTAAAACATATTTCTAATTATTCATTGCTTCCAATATAAAAGCGATAAATCCGAATATGTTTGAAATAATACAAAACGTGTAGTAACTTCACAAAAAAAATGTTAACACATTTTTATATCGAGATTTCCCTTTTTATAACTATACTTTTTCATCTACATGAAATTAAAAACGAAGCTCTCAGAATTTCAATTGCCCTTGCATAGGGAATTTTATTGTCGATGAAATATAATTCATTCTTACTTCAAAGTTAGAAATATGCTTTATTTGCAAATATTTAATTTCTTCGAGACACAAATGTTTTGTTCTAATTTGATTAACAACAAAAAAATGCAGAAATATTGCCCTAAAGTGATCAATTTGTTCAAACGATTAATTAGTATGCTCAGTCGTAGAGAATGGTATTGTTCAATAGTGGTATTCAAGTATACGATTATGAATGAAAAACGAAACTACGCGGAGATGGGGGAAAGAGACTACTGTTGAGATTTCAGTGACAAAATCAGTGTGTGTTGAGATTTCAGTGACAAATTCAGTGAGTGTTGAGATTTCAGTGACAAAATCAGTGAGTGTTGAGATTTCAGTGACAAATTCAGTGAGTGTTGAGATTTCAGTGACAAAATCAGTGAGTGTTGAGATTTCAGTGATTTACACAGTGACAAAATCACAAAATTTTCAACAAAACTCTTTTTTTTTTTTTTTTTTTTGAAAATGCGATTTTCATAAATAAAAACTGATTATGCAGTTGGAGCGATATTTTTCACGAGGAAAATGGCTGCAAGTGACATTGATGGAAAAAAAATAATAAGCAATAGTAAACAAATATTTTTAAATTTCATAAATTTTCCCTGTGTCCTGTCTCAAAAATGATAAGGATATACATGCGATAGTTGATACATAGTACTGTAGCACCTATACGAAATGGAAGCTTGAATTTCAAATCGAATAGTATTTTTCAGTTCAGACACAATTTCAGAATTTGATAAGCAGACTTTGAATTTTAGGTATCTCACAACCTCATGGTTGTGAGATACCTAAGAGTGAGGTTGTGATGAACACCTTGGAGTGAGATTCAAGTGATATTTGTGACCCCAAAAGCATGGAAAAGCAGGAGTTAACTCTGCCACCAAGATATTAGTGGAAGTCCCTAAAAATGGAGCAGCTCCATCTTGCATCCACATTACGTCATACAAAACAATTAGGACCTGCAAATCTAGAATGTCGTAATTAGCCAACACTTATTTATAAAGAGTAATTACTATAGTACACAATTGCAAAGAATGGGTAGTAATTTCTTTAAAAAAGTAAGTGGTAAAGATAAAAATGCTGGCTATCTCGCATGGCATAATGGCTTTTACTTCTTGTAATGGAAATAAGGCCGTTTCTTTTGAATATATATCTTCGAAATTTACGAGCTCTTAGAATTAAGGCAATCATTTAACGAGATAAGTACTACTTCGTGTGTTTATGGAATACATGAATGCCTTATGTTAGCAGTATTTTAGTATATGAGAATTGGGGCCGCGGTGGCCTGGTGGTAAGGTTTCGACTCGTGAACTGTTAGGTTTCAGGTTCCAGACCCCGATTCCACCGAAGAACCGTCATGTAAGCGGGTCTGTTGCACGCTAAATCCGTCAGACCAAACGTCCTCCCACTGGTGTGGTGTGGAGAGGGGGGTTCCAGCTCAGGTGTCGTCCTCGTCAACTGACCAAATGACGAGGTCCGTCCCTAAATAGCCCTAGTGTTGCTTTACAGCGGGACGTTATTATAACTAACTAAACTAAATTAAGCATATGAGAAATTCATTGGTTAAATAGAAATGTACTTAGTGATCAAAGTTGTAAGATCCGAACATCCTCAAACCGGTACGGAAACACGTGAATAGAGTGCAGAATTTTGGAAGCTAAACAATTTGGCAGATACAGCATGCATATAGCACTGCATACGATAGAGAGGTGGTATTTTTTATCGTTTTGTGCACTGCTGCAGCAACCTCAATAAGAGCAGAAGGTTGCTCAAGGACGAGTATCAAATCCCGCATATCTTGCATTCAATGTGGACCTTGTGGCGGCTGATTATTTCTAGGTTAAGTTTGCAGTAGTTTTGCAGCATGATATTGTACAATTTTCCTTACATTTATTCTGGGAATAAAATTTTACTGTTTTGGCGCAGTGTTCCCATTTTGCAACAAGAGACATGTTGTTGAAATCAAACAACAAGGAAACACACCGTAACACTGAAATCACAATGCATTTTTCACCACATATGTGAAAGTGACAGTAAAAATAGTGCCCTACCTCAAAATTGGAAATCTGCATACTACATGCATATTGTTTCTTCATTTGGTTTCGAGAATTATTCATTTGGTTTGGTTTAGAGCAGAAGACTCAATGCAGTCTGCGAAATTTCATTGGAAAAGCATTCGTGTTCTAGTGATCGCCATCGTTATTAGTTTTACTTTTATTTGTCTCAGCCTAGTTTAAAATTTTATTTTCACACTAAAAATAATTTTCTAACGATACACTTTCTCAAGCGCAAATTACGCTTCATTGTAAAAAACTTATTTGCAGTTTTTGAAAATTTCAAAATTTTGAAACTTGATTGAACTGCATCGATGAGGAAATGACTATTTTCATCGGATTATATTTTTGATATATTTTATAAAAATGCATTCTAAACTTATTTATTTCCTTGGGAAAGGAATAGTCATTAAGGGGTCACATATCGGCATTTTTGTTTTTGTCTTTTTACTTTCACTTTTTTTTATATTAGCACAGTTAGAAATAAAGAATAATTAATATTAGATTGACATATAAATTCCTTTCCTATATTAGTATCAAAAAATTTACATATGAGAACATTAAACATTTTAAACATCTATACAATTAAATCGCTAGTATTTTTTTTTTTTCAAAATTAGCTGTCATAACAATGTTTGTTTTATAATTTAGATACATATAATCCCATCACATTTTTTCAACAAAATCATGAAACTTTAAAGAAACAAATCCTAATTTTTCAAATAATTTTTTGAATACAAAATTTAATAACATATATAATAATTAATAATTCCATTCTAATGAAAAAGTGTCATTGATCATCACTATCTGTATTCCAATATAAAAAAAAAGAATGACAAAAGAATTCAAATAAATTCCTTATATGAAAATACACATTAAAGAATTTATTGACTTTAAATATGAGAAAGTATTACATTTTGGCACACATTGTGTGCATAATTTAAATTAAAGTTTATTTTAACTGCACAGTGTTATAAATTGTATTAATAAATGTGGTATATGGAATTTATTTCAAAATAACCTAAGCAAATTCATAAAATATCCTAAATACAAAATATAATTTATATAGAAAGAATGGTTTTTATGATACCGAATGCAAATAAGCACGAAATGATTTACATAAATTAATGTCAAAACTAATAATTGATTGCAAGTTCAAATTAATGAAACAAGCACGTGAGAATAAAACTTGTTACAAAGTTGTTTCAAGCTGATACAATCAATTCAAAAGGATAAAGAAATATTAGTAAGTAGTCAAAATAAATTATTGAAAGATTCAAACCAACTTATTTGCATAGTTTCTTAGAAAATTTTATTAGCATAAATCAATCTGTTCTTCCTTCAATTTCATATGAGATAAATTAAATTTAATGGCACAACAGTCGCTCTTAACTATATTCGTAATATTTTTACAGCCTTTCTAAACAAGATTGTTAAATAAAAAATTTTGAATAAAAAGCTTTCATGAAAATTTGACAAATCATTTTGAAAAGATATTTTTAGTTTTTAATCATTGGCTTTTGTTATGATAATTTTTCAGCTCTAGTTTTATAGTGGCAATAGTAATTGATGGACTAAATATTTTTTCATGCAAAATATATAAATTTGTATATATATAATGAAATAAATATATATAATGAAGAAATTTGTTTTTAAGGAGCTATGTTATACAAATGATTTAATTGATAACTTATTGAGTGTAATATAATATGTTCAGAGTCGAAATTTAACTTCCATTGAAGTTTTCTTTTCTTATCAAAGGTTTTTGATAATAATTAGTCACAGTCCGTAATTGTTTTGAGTTTATTAAGATTAAAACACATTTACGGAATAGGAATAGGAAATTTTTAAAATGCAAAAAGTAATTGTACTACTCTTTCTTACTTCCATGGCATGAATTATAAATACAACATAAGAAATAAACAACTGCGGAACTGTTTGCCCAGTGCATAAATCGGAACTCGTGTATTATTGATTTAAAATGGGATACTTCTGTTCATACAGGTTGGTTTAAACGAATAAGTATTTTGCAATAATGCTGTAAATGAAAAATTTCCTTAAATCCAAATTTGATATACATTCGAGGAAATTCAGAAGCTGTAAAAACTGCCACCAAAGCTCTTACTATAATGATGCCGGGCATTTTTGCACTCAATTCGATTTCAAACGTAATCAACATTTTCATCTACCGAAAAAGTATGACACATTTTTAAAGACAAATTCTATTTTTTATTGTCATCTTTAGATACTAATATGTTAGTGAACTTTTTTTTTTTGTTTAATTCTCTATTTTTGAATAAGCATTCATACATTTATTGTAAATTTATTCAAACTATTGTACAAATTCACTACCATGCTTCAAAATTGTACGTTTTTCAGAGTTAACAGTTTATATTTTGTAGAGTAAAAAGTGCTAAATTCAAAACCTTTTTATAATTTTTGTGGCAATAAGTTAAAAAATTTTACCTTTAATGTTAAATTATTCATGCTTAATTCCTTTTTTTTTTTTTTTTTTTTACAAAACGTTATTTTAAATATTTTGCAAAAAAAAAATCTAAATGAGTTCCTAATATATACATTAATATAATTATTAATTAGAATATTCTACACCTTAGTGGTTGGAATTTCTACCTGGTTATATTACCGGAAATATATTAATAGTATTGAGATTATTTGAGTCGTAACGGTCTATTTGGTAAAACTGTAAATATGCGTTCTAGAAAGTATGTAATACTTCAAATTGAGTTTTATTTAAACTTTTGTTATCCAATTTTTTAAAAATAATATTTTTGAAGTTGATATAAAATATATTTCCGCATTCTTTTTTATTTTTACTTCATTTATTTCCATACTATTCGCAGCAAAATATTATGCTAATTAATAAAATAAATATGCTAAAAGTGCAAAATATTATGCTAAAAGTGCAAAAGTCATCTGCTGTCAGTTTTCCGAAATATTTATCATTCTTTATATATGTTATGGTCAAAGCCCGAAATCGGCCGGCCAATTCGCGTATTGGCCAACGTTGCTGTAAACCTACCTGGCAGTGTCCGATCTTTTCTTGATTTCGGGCTTTGGCCGGCCAATTCGCGAAGTGGCTTGGGACGATCGGCCAAACTAGAAAGAAAAAAATCTAGATTGTTTTACACACTGTTAAAAATGAAGTATTTAAAAATTAGTACTTCTGTGTAATGTTTTTTTTTCTGTATATTACAAGTACAATTGTTTCAGAAAAGAGTTCAAATATAAGTGGCACCTCTCAGTTAAAAATCAGTTTGTAATATATAAAAATATGATCACGTGTTATTCTGTTCTCATATTAAAGCCATAATAGAAATTATTCAGTGAACGTATATACTGTAATAACGTGATAGCGTGAAGATTAGATTTGCGACCTTCAAAATGAACGAATTATATCTTGAGCTAAGGCGTTGCGTATCATGTATGAATACAAAGGCAAATTGAGTACTCAATTTGTCAACTATCTTTAAGGGTGATTCTTAGTCTTTTCCTGCTCCAAAACCCTAATGTTAAAGATCCCAGATCACATTGTTTCCCAAAATATCGCTTCAAAAAATATGATATTTTTTTTTGCAAAGGCAAATAGCAAATATGAGTTAATTAAAAAAATATGAAGGAGAAATAGTTTTGTTCTTAATATTATTTAAAGACATTTCTTTGTTTTCGCCATCTGTCCAATTTCCACTACAGCATGTCCTTATTTATATTTTATACATAAATGTCATTATATTTATTTTAATATACTCTTAATATTGTTTTTTTTCCTTGTAAAAAAGTTCGTATTTAATGAACCGATATTTCGGAAGAGAATCTAATCTGGAAAATTAAGTATTATGTCTATGGAGCAGAAAAAGACTTACTGCTCCTTTAAACATTTCTTGGAATTCGCCGCTGTTGTGCGAGTTGGCCTAGTTGGCAGCGCAATGGGCTGCAATCTGGGTCCAATTATATTAGTCGAGATTTCTCTTTGCAAATTTAGGTTTGCATAATTTCTGCAGATTTGAAAAAACACACTCATATTCGAATCCCTGTAAGTATTAAAAAAGTGAGTAAATGCATTTCTCAAATTTAAGACTATTTTACTCGGAGCTATTATAACAAGATGAAGTACTCAAGAATGAGTACATTTTACTTATTTTTAAGTATTCTGCTTAATGTGCTGCCTACTATCAATCTACCATTATCACATCGAGCTTTGGCCAAGGATTCCCAGACACTTCGCGAAATGGCCAGCCAAAGTAGAATATACAATATTAATTAGAAGTACTTCGGACTTTGGCCAAAACGCGAATTGGCCAGCCAATTCGTGAACTGGCCGAACTTCGCCATTTCGTCGTAACATGTATAATTAAAAATGAGTAGTTTCATCTCGTCTTAAAACTTCGAAAAATGCAAAATGCAAATAATATCAAAAATTCTTAGTTGTTTCATTTCTTTTTTTTATTTATTGATCTAAATATGCAGACATAATAATAAAAAAAAGTATTAAAATCTCCATTATTTTGTGGAGCATTAAACTTATTTCCAATACATTTTATTTATGAGTTCATTTATAAATTAATGGAACAATTTCATGGATTCTCATTATTTATTACCCATGGTTGCCTTTTAATGAGACATTTTAATAAATAATGGAAAAAATAATTTTCGATTAGCTAGCATAATCTATTAATTAAAACACTCATGATTGATTACCAGGGTTTCAG
>JAPMOR010020236.1:10409-28523 GCA_026543865.1 Argiope aurantia
CATAATCTATTAATTAAAACACTCATGATTGATTACCAGGGTTTCAGTATTAATAAATAAATATCAAAATTAAAAATAAATCATGACTACTTAATATGAAATAAATGAATTCTACTTTGAATGAAAAAAAAATCAATATTTTTATACATAAGATTATATTGTTTTTTCTTTGATGCAATATCGATTTTATTAAACTGAATTGATTTGCGCTCTTTATAAGATGGCTTACTAAAGACGAAAAAAAAACAGGAGTTTTCTTAGAGTGCAGAGTCTGAAATTTTAAACAAATGAATTCGTATATCTTCTTTTCAAGTATTTATACATATTATTAAAATAACATTTACTATTACCATTCATAAAGAAAAACAGTTCAGGAGAATTTTTAATCAATTTAGGGATTAGTAATTGTAAGTTTTTTTTTATTTTTCTAGAAGTTTTTGAAGTGATATCAATGGCTACAGTTTGAACAATATGAGAACTGTTTTTTTTATTATTATTATCAGTGAATGAAACAAGACTTCGGTTATCTGTATGTAAATATTACTCCAATATATATATATATATATATATATATATATATTGGAAGGTAAAGAGTGCTTCCCTGAATCCTGTGGTCCATAAATATTTTTATTTTATTTTGCTAATAAGTAAATAATTTATAGTGAATAATTTTATTTTTTGAAGAATAGAACGTTTATGATGTTCAACCTAGATTTTTGTAAAATCTCATATAAATCTATTCATTATATATTCTTATTTTTGTATTTCAAATTAAACAAAACTGCTTTTTTGCTATATTATAAATCCTTATTTAATTATCATAGAACAATGCATTATTATATCGGATATAAATATCCAATTTTCAATAAATGAACACATTTGTATTAGTAATTACTACATTTTTTTTAAAGAAATGTTCCATGGAAAGCCTTATGTGTAAATATTTTCGAACTTCTCATTTATATCCATTTATCACCATATTTATTATAACATTTAATTAATAATAAAAATGTTATATGTTTTTCAGGTTTCATTTAAAACTTAGCTAAAATAGTTAACACATTTTATAATAAAAATGTTATATGATTTCCATGTGCATTTAAAAATTAGTTAAAATAGTTAACACATTTTTGTTATATTTTAGAATTTAAAATAAAATTTATATTTCTCAGATGACTTGTTTTACTAAAATTATTTTCATCAGAATTTCCCGAGCATAATTTTCTTGAATGTTCTAAATAAGTCTGATAGCAAAACCTTTCCCATTATTTTTTCACTGAGAGATCATCACAAGATTTTTTGAAATCAGGCATGACCTAATTTGTTTTCTAATTGAAATTATCTATTATGTGTATTTCATGTGTGAACACTAGCAATTCTGACAAAAATGTGAAACATTTACTTGTGAACAATGGTAATCAATATAAAAAAAATACTTAAATTTTGAGGATACTGTAAATATAATAAAAAAATGAAATGTATTTATAGAATTATTCCAAGTTAAAAAATATTGTGCCTAAAAATAAATATAGCGTTCCAAAACAAAATAATAACTTTTTTTCATTTAACTATTTTAATAGGTAATAAAATTTAAACTAATTGCAAAAATAAACCAAAAATAATAAAATTTAACAAAAATTAAATTATTAAAAATTAGAAGATCATTAAAATTAAAAAGTTCATTAAAATGTAAAAATTTTACTAAATAATTTGCAAACTTTAAATTTAATTAAATTGCAAAGTTTGAAAGTAACCAGTTAAGTTAATATTTAAAAGTTTCACTGTTTTTCTTTAATTCTTCCTAGAGAAAAAGATGTCTGAAAATCTTACGCGATAAAATTTTCTAAGGAAACGAGGATGTGTATAGTTAAACTTAAGCAACATTCAAAACAGACATTTTTTGCCATTTTGTGTCGTATTAACCAAAATAAATTAGATAATAACAGTGAACACTTTAACATTAAGCTAGTAAGAAATCCAATGGGACCAAAGAAAGCAGCTGAATTATCTACGAACTGGAATACTCAAGTTAACCAAATTTCTTTTTAATAGTAATTCTGTAAGTATATCTAACCAAAATATTGCTGATAAAAATCGATATCTAAGAAATGCTGACATTCTCAAATGAAGTCAACATTTACAAATCCGTCAATCGGCAATCACTAGACGATAACATCGATATTCACGGGGGAATATCGAATTTTTTTAATTTCTGTTTTTCACTATAACTGAAATATCTCTAAAACATTATTTGGCATAATTTTAGTATCATCACATCAAACAAATAATGATACAAACATGATTAGTATCATTTTACGATGTAAAATTGTTTCATGCCTTTCAAATTTTTATTTTCTGATATTAGTTGATCAAAGATTAGACTATCAAATTTAATAAACACGTTTAAAAATTTTAAATTGTAATTTCTTTAACGAATTATTTGCATCGTGCATGCATGAGGAATTTCAGTTGTTTTAATAATTTTTAGGCGCATTATATTCCTCTCATAAAATACAGATTAAATTTTTGATATTGAGTTTTCTCTAGTTTAGAGTATCCATTATTGTTAAAAATAACAGTATCCATGATATAAATGTTACCTGGTAAACTAAATAAAGCTTATTCTAATCTGATATCACAATCCGTACTATATTCATAAAGTGAACATTCAGGGTTTTAAGAAAAAAATTTCCATTTATAATGACGCAGAAACTAATGCGTTTTTCTCCTTATCGACTAAAGATTCCCTCTGAATGCCTACAGCAGAGGATTTTGTAACGATTTATTTGCACCATTCAAATGATTTTGCGCTTATCCCAAATCTTTCTTTTTCTATCATTTATTCTGCATCGGAGCAAACTTGAAACTACTCTGAAAGAACGACCTAATTCCGAGACAATCGATTCTAGTGAATGAACTGTTTTGTTTAATGCATTTGCCATTCCTGCTTAAAGATTTTTTCAAAGCTATTCAATTTTTTAACATAATTTTAATTTTTTTTAATCGAGAGTTAATATGATGGTATTAGTATATGTTAAGTGATGCGGGTAAAAATGCTAAAACGAAAATTAAAGAAATATATTGTAATATTTTTAGATAATATAACGTCTCGTTTTAAAGCAACACTAGGGCTATTTTGGGACGGGCCTCGGAATTTTGAATCCCAGTCAGATGATGAGGACGACGTCTACTGTGCCACCCCCTCTCCAAATCTACACATCACAACAGCGGGAGGACGTTTGACCCCGTTGGATTTAACGAGCACCAGACCTATTTACATGACGGTTTTTCGGTGGAATTGAGTATCGAACCTAAACCCTGCGACTCCGAAGACAAGACCTTACCAGCAGGCCACCGTGACCTCACTATCAAGTTATTGGCGTGTCGTCGAATGGACTAATTTGCTGATTAGGAAATCCTTTCCTTTTTTTTCTAATTGTGTTATTATTACATGTCAATATTCTTCATTCAGTTATTAGTACATTGAATGGTGTTTAATTTTACCTCCTGATTCTACTTCATGTTTTGAAATAATACAAGGATTATTTCGGCGGAACTTTTAATTACAAATTATGATCAATAGGGAAGGATATCAAAGCCGCCCATTTCCCTTCAAAATTCCCCCAATCGAGTCACTTCCCCCAATCGAGAAAAAGCTTCATCCTCGTTGCAAGCTACATAAACTGTATATATGTTGCTGGTTTCCCACACTAAAATGACGTTTCTTTATTCAGAAGCCGAGGCGACCACCAAGCTGAACAGTTGCGCACATTTCTTTTATTCCTTTTAAGATTATGTTATGCTATGTAAATTCGTATTGTTATGAAACATAATTCTCGTTGATCTTAGTCGTATTTGATTAAAAAAAACATTTACAAATAAGCAAGATTGTTTTTTCTATGAACAAGCTAAAGGACGAATGCTTATGCCCAGTTACAATTTTATAACCAATAATTCTGAATAAATTATTATACACTCGAAACCTCACACATATTAGTTTGAATAGGTTAAATATACAGATGAAAAAAAACTAAGATTTTTAAGTGGTTGCAAATGGAATAATACTTACGAGAAATGGCTTTTACCAGTAATTTTTAACAACAAACAAGCAAAAAAGAGTTTAACCCAAATTTCAAATTGTGAATTTGGGGAGCAATGGCAAAATGTGAATTGAAAATATTTCTCAAATAATTATAGTTAAAACAAGAGAATTTAAATACTAAACCGAATTTGAAGTTAAAAACATGTATCGAATTCTTGTTACTATTTTATTTCAGGAATCCAATCTTAAACCTTTCTTTATATATCATGCATGTCTCATAAATAAATCTACAGCAATGAGTACAAAGCGACTTTTCAACATCTAATACAGTTATATAAATGTTAATTAATATGTATTCTTGAGCTCATAAATGTCAGATTTCTTCATTTAACAGGAGATTTAACAATCAAAAATAGTCTTTCTATCAATTATCCTGTGAAAACAAACGCAAATTATACTGGGAATCTCATTTTTTTATGCATATTATACAGATAAGACATGGTCACAGACAGAAATAATTCTTAAATAGAAGATGCCATTGAAAACACAGAGTACCACCTCTACATAGGGTTCTTTAACAGTCAAATGTTTGAAAGAAATGGATGAAACAAAAAAGTGCACACAACACAGGTTTCATGAGATACATATTTTAAACAGCTCAGTTGCCAATTTCGATGGATATCAATATATATAGATTAGGAATTATTTCGAAGACTTACTTTATGTACTTTAAATAGGTGTTGTTGATACTGTGATCAGTTAACATTGTTCCTGAAACGTTAATACGATGCCATGCTGTTTTCAATATTAAGTTTAGTTTTAGTTATATTGACGTCCCGTTTGAAGCAATACTTAGGCTATTTTGAGACGGACCTCGTAATTTTGAATCGTGATCAGATGACGAGAACGACACCTGAGCTGGCAGGTAAAGAATAAGCAGCGACGGAGTCGAGCTAGTGCTGAATTAAGCTGTGCGCTCTGTCTACAGTAGATTCTTGTTGTATGCTGCACATCTCGGCTGAAGATAATCGTCTTCTGTGCTGTATATAGTTGTCGTTTTTGTGCTGTCCTGTGTGTCTTCGTGTAAATAAACGTCATTGTTTTTTATTCTACTTCCGCCTGCTGATTGAGCGTTCTCCACACCATATAACTTCCACTATCCAAGCGAACCCCGGGAAAATTTTGTAACAATATGATGTTGATCATTGTCGAGAATAAAAGAATTCTAAAAAAAATAGACATTAGACAAACTTTAAAACCTGGGCTGTCATCATAACAAAGAGAAATTTCCAAACCTTTGAAAAGCTCTTTATAAATTAATGAGCGTATGGGATTTATTCAAATGTAAATCAGCCATTTAATTCTGTTCTCGTTATAATATAACATTAGTAACCATGGAATACATTCTATTAAACAGTCTAATACAGTATCTGAATGAAAATTTGAAACTATTTTCATCTTACAATTGGGCGATGTATCAAGTATCAAAAGCAGTATCTCATACTTGATACATCGCCCAATACCTTTTACTGATAGTGATCTGAAATTGTTCTGTTCAGAAGTTATAGCGGAAACTTTATAATTTTTCAACTTCCATTTCTCTCCCTAGAATCATAGACATTTTTAATGCTACAGTAAATCCTTTTATATGAAATGAATATATTTGTATGCCAAATGCTGTTTGATTTTTTTCTTGAAAAACGTGGAAATGTTTCTTCAACGAACCTTTAACCTTGGAATGTAGATTTTGGTCGGTATTAGGATGGCGAGTTAAAGCTCCGGAACCGATGCCATCATCTTTTTGCTATGGACCTTGCTACGCCACTAATTATAATACTTAATAATCTTGTTTGTTGATTATTACATAGAGCAGCACACCAAATCTTTCACCTTCAAACACGGCCGGATGATCTTTGCTGTATGTCCTTGGTGCAAGGCAGATCAAGACTCCCCCAATCATATTCTAAAATGTTTAAATTTTACTATTTTTGAGATTTTAAGGGATCCGCTTTTGTTTTTAATTTTTTAGATATCTTTGGTTTCATGGAGGTGATATAGTGCAGCTACAACACCCAGGATCAGATACAACAACAACAACATATACATAACAGTAAAATTATTCATAAATTTAAAAAAAAGGAAAAAAGTAGTGTTTATTTTCCATAGAAAAACAGACTTTGAAATAAGATAAAGTAAGGAAACAATATAAATTTCCTTGCTTCGCTATACATAAGAAACTTATTCAAGCTGCATTCATGGAGAAAATTTTCATTGTCGAAAAAAAAAAATAATAACATTTAAATCTGATTCGTTACTATGTGAGAAACAAGCTTAAAATATAAATCTTGAAAACTCTGTGACTTAAAGAAACAAAAATTGTTAAATATTGCAGCCCTCTTATTTGCCATTCAATTAAGAGTTGGTTATTTTTAAGATGTGGCAGAATTCCACTGAAAGAAATTAATTCTATTAAATGAAGGAGAATTTTGGTGCAACTTTCTGGGTAACTTAAACAGCAGAAAACATAGTAGCATTTTGCCTATTCTTTTTAATTGTTTGACTTATTCTATTTAATTGTTTTTCTAATTCCAAAATCTTTGGTTTAGATAAAATAGATAAAGAATCTATCCACAATATATTTTTCTCAATTTGTTTACTTCATTTTTTTACATCTTATACCAAAACAGCTTGTGTTTTCGAAATAGCTACGAGCTTCAAAGTGAAAATTGCAAAAAGTGTTTGCTTGAAAATGCATAAATATACAGAATTTCCAGCTGAATTTAAGGCGGCAACGCTATTTCTAAGATTGCTTAGTCATTTATTCATTTTATTCGTCTATTATAGACATAGTTTTTTTAGAATATCTTTTTATTAAAGAAATTGTTCCATATAAGTTTAACCGAAGTTTATTTATTTCAGATTTTGAAAGAAATTTGTGACAAGGCAGTTCCGATAATCATGAAGTTTTGCATGTGATTCCATCGCGGTTCAATAATTTTATAAAGATTAAAAATACGACATAATTTAGAATGGTTATAAATTTTAAGTCGAATTGTACGTCTCGCCTTATTTCTCATTCTCCTTATTTGCCAGAAGTCAGAAATAATATATATATATATGCATTTCTTCATCAAGTAATAATTCATGACTTTTAACAAAAGTATCAGACAAAAATGCTTGTAAAGGATTTTATGAAAGCATTGAATAAGTACGAAAAGTTAGAAGTTTCGGTTTTAAATGCGATTAACTTTACACACAAAAGTTAAATTTTCATTTCATTACAAACTGCTTCGAATGGTTTTCGCCATGGAGGCTTCATAATAAACGCAGAACCAGAAGAAATTCTCAGCGAATACGTCATTAAATCGGAACTCTTACAGACTTTGCTC
The DNA here is from genome assembly GCA_026543865.1 of Argiope aurantia. NCBI lineage: Eukaryota > Metazoa > Arthropoda > Arachnida > Araneae > Araneidae > Argiope > Argiope aurantia. The sequence goes on from JAPMOR010020236.1 coordinate 17,841, forward strand.
TAAATCTCAAATGAAAAAGGGTGCAGCATCAGTGACGTTAATGCATTTAACAACATTGATAATGATATCGAAATCTGCTCAAAACTACTGTAAAAGTTTTGATATTTTGATTTTTGGAAGAAAAATAAGACTATTCAAGTGAAAATAGTAACATCGAGAAAATGGATTCAACTCCACCCAGTTAGGCAGAAACAGCTTTGGAGAAAATTCGGCAGCATTTAATATCCATTCTAGGTACAACAGGCAAAGAATTTAAAGCCTTAAGTGTATTAAAAGCTCTAATTATTTCCAGTAATCAGCAATGCTATTTTTTATGTACCAAAGTAATTAACAGAAAATAAATTGTAAAAGTAATAAAATGTGTGGATTTTTTAAAAATTTCCTCCTAATTATTTTGCATGTATTGATTTATGAAGATCTTGGTTTTTTGTCATTGAATCCTACAGTAGTTTAAGGAAATTTTTTAATGTTTTTTCCTTCAAATTCCCTACACCGTTTAGGTCGTTAAAAATGTCTTGTCCTTTGAGTGACGGCTTAAAGAGGTTTTGATCAACATAGAAAATGATATGTAACACATAACATAGAAAATGTGATATCCCATTTTTCTTTAGATATAATTGAAATATTTATATATGGAAAGGCACATAGTATAATTTTTGTTCCAATTAATTGAATAGAACATCTATCATTTTTAATGAATTATTGTTTAGCTTTATATTTGTAATATTTTTGAATTATAACTAGTTAAAACTTGATTATAATTCAAATAATCGATTATGGTAATTATAAATAATCACAGTATAAATATTTCAAAATGTGTTTTGTCCTATCTCGCGCAACTCATTCACATTCTTCAGGACTCTTTTTATCAATAAATTAAGACCATGATTTCTATATAATTATTCAAATAAAAAGTAAACTAAGGATCAGAAGATACTTAAAGCTGCTCTTTCCAACACCAATCATTTAGCAGGAAAACTGGCAAATATTTATTTCATCCTGACAGACAATTTTTTCTGATAGTTGAGATGAAAATAAAAATTGTCATGCAATCCTCTTGATTTAATGAAAATGCTATTTTAAAAATCGTCTTCGATATATTAGTTTCTTTTTCTTTCATATTAAATTGGTCAGATATGAACACAATGATCTTTTGATTGAGTTTAATAAAAGCGACACCCTGTAAACCTTAAATTCCTTGACATACAGTTAGTTTATTTTTATCTGGAATGATTCTTAAATCTATTTATTTTAGCAAATATAATTCCTTAAAAAGCATAAAACTTCTGCATCTGTGTTTAAATTTTAAGCAATGAATTAAGGAAATTGTAATTGTAAAATGCTTTTAATTTTACTGAATTTAAAATTGTTAAAATTTTTTCAATGTGAATTGTATATTATTAAACTATGACATACTATTTAATATTAATTATTTATCTGAATAGAGTTTTTCACATTTTAGTTGAAGTCATGTTGTCAAAGTCTTCTATTTTCACTTCAAACGTAGCCCAAGCAGCTAACAACTTACTTCCTTATCTCTAATATTCCAAAGGAATTTGTAAAAACTTTTGCAGATACGTGCCGACGAATATATTGTCTGCCTAACGCCATAGATATGAATGCGCATATTTCAAACATTGCCTTTGACCTAAGTGACGATAATAAAGACCATCAACGCATTTCTGACACTCCATCAAAACTTTTATTTATCTAGCAACTCCATAACTTCTCACAAAATGCGGAATAATCCAACAAATCGGCTTTTATAAACCACAGACATTTCCGCTTCATCACTCTTCGGAACAGCAGTAACGCATTTCATCAGAAAACAGCACTCATCGCTTTTAGCATTAATTTAAGTTAATTTACAGCGTTTGTTGAGCTTGCTTGCGATACACGAAGCATTAAGGCCCGAACCTGACCCTCCAAAATCCATATTCCCCCTATTTCCCGAAACCCTGTCCGATATATTCATTATGTTTGAGTTGCATAAATTTACGCCAGTAACTCTAGCTGTCGCACAAATACGTGACTCCTGTTAAATTGGGGGCTCCGGTACATAGATGCTGGGCAGTCCTTGTCCATTAAGGGGGAGTTCTGGACAAACCGGAGGGGAGTTTCTCCGGCCAACTAAGTGTCTGGGCTTTGATTGGGGGATTCTGTGGCTTTCTGCTTGGACGGAATATGACCCTTTCAGGACGTTATACTCCACTTTGATTACTCACTCACCGGAGGAATGGATGTGCATATGGAGCTGGATTAATCTCACTTTCATTGAGCGCTTTATTTGCCAATGCGCCTAGCCCGCTGCTCGGAGGAAGCTATGTTTAGACATTACAATATGCCGGAGTCGTTTGTTTAGAGTGCGTTTGTAGTAATGCTAATGCACCGTGGACTTGGGGGATGTGGTTGAAATTGAACTAATTAGCTTACATACTGCTTTTAATGTTTGTTTTAGAAGTGCTTTATTGAGTTTTATAAATACCATATTGGCTCAAGAAAATAATTTGGATTTGTAATTATGTAGAAAATAAATTAAACTTCTAAAAAAATAAGAATAAATGAAAAATTAAAATGAGTTTGAATTAATATAATATTCCATATTTTCTTTTTTTTCAAAAATTCAAGAAAATTGAAATTCAAACTCAAATCGATAAATATCTAATTAAAGATTTAAACCATTTGAATGAAGGAGTTAGGAACAGTGGTGTAGAATTAAAAGAAGTTTATAAGGAGTTAAAATTTTGAAGGAGTCATATTACAATTTTTTAAAAAAAATAGTTTTATGTTTAACAAAGCGATGAATTTGAGTTGAATAATAGATTTTTAAAAATATATACTTGAACTTCTCTTAAGTCATTTGCTTAAATTGCAGTAAAAATAATAAGGCACCACGCAGAATGGTTTAGATAATACAAATAATGTGTGTGTGTGATTGTATTTGGGTTGACTTTTATTTGCTGGAACTTATTTTCTACTTTGAAAATAAATTTATTGGAAATGGCGGAGGAGATAAGTTTCTTCCAAGTTAGTGAAATATTAACAAAATTTTTCAGAACATAAAAATAGCTCATTAAATCTTATTACAATTTGTCTAATGCTGTACTTATGAATATATCTTGAAAATCACAATTTTCTATTGTTTTGAAGGAATATTCAGTATAATTTCATTTTTTTTAATTGCAGAAATTTTATTTTCCTGTTCTATGAAGCGGAGGATGGTATTGAGACATTCTGAGATAATAGCTCCAGTTTTTATCTTTTTTTATATATATAAATATTAGTTTACATGTTGTTACTGATTTTAATACTTTGTCTAAAATATCGAGATGGAATTTTCTTGTACATAATTGGATTGTCGCAGACTGTTTGATTTTCCAAAAATTTATACTGCTAATCATGTAGTATTTTATAATAGAAATAACTCAAAGAAATATAGATAATGATTAATAATGAAATAGCATTTAACCAGAATTACAATCAGTTTCATTTGCATCAATTTATTTTACTCATATTTACGGTTTAAGTTTCAGAAGATTCAAAAGAAATACTTATATTTTTCTTGATAATGATTTTTTTTTCTGTAAATTTGCTGCATATTTTTTTTAAAACCATGGCACCGATTTATTTTTTGAGAGAAAATACGAAGCAATTAAATTACATGTGCACTTTTGCTATCATTTGTTTATTTTCAATTCGTGTTTTATAAACCTAAACACAATTACTCTATCTCTCTACAGTCCACTTGGCTTCCGGCTCCTCTCCAGTTTCAATGAAAACTTTCAGTCCAAACAAAACACAGAATAATTTGCCAAATATCTGTAATGGAAATATAACTTCCCTATCTTGAGTGTGGCAATGCCTAGTAATATTTTTCAGTAATGGCCAAATTTCAGGAAACCTTTTGGAAAAATAGCAATAGCATTCATAATAGCAATGGTATTTACCCTAATACCATAAAATTATGCATCATGCTAAATAAAATTTAACTAAAATTGTAAATCATTAAAATATTTTCAATTATTATTTTTTAATTACAGCCAAGTAGCCAGAAAAAAAGCACACCTGATTTTTGTTGATAAAACACATGTTTATTTTCATTTAACTCTGTGAGCCCTAATTCGCCCCGTCCAACAAAAGACTGACTCAGTCGCTTTGAGGCGTTTATAGATTGTGTATTTATAATAAGAGGTTCAAGGTTACATTTTCTGCCGCGTTACTGGTATCAGACAACCAATACCGAGGTATAAAATGTGACCTTGAACCTCTTATTATAAATACACAATCTATAAACGCCTCAAAGCGACTGAGTCAGTCTTTTGTTGGACGGGGCGAATTAGGGCTCACAGAGTTAAATGAAAATAAACATGTGTTTTATCAACAAAAATCAGGTGTGCTTTTTTTCTGGCTACTTGGCTGTAATTAAAAAATAATAATTGAAAATATTTTAATGATTTACAATTTTAGTTAAATTTTATTTAGCATGATGCATAATTTTATGGTATTAGGGTAAATACCATTGCTATTATGAATGCTATTGCTATTTTTCCAAAAGGTTTCCTGAAATTTGGCCATTACTGAAAAATATTACTAGGCATTGCCACACTCAAGATAGGGAAGTTATATTTCCATTACAGATATTTGGCAAATTATTCTGTGTTTTGTTTGGACTGAAAGTTTTCATTGAAACTGGAGAGGAGCCGGAAGCCAAGTGGACTGTAGAGAGATAGAGTAATTGTGTTTAGGTTTATAAAACACGAATTGAAAATAAACAAATGATAGCAAAAGTGCACATGTAATTTAATTGCTTCGTATTTTCTCTCAAAAAATAAATCGGTGCCATGGTTTTAAAAAAAATATGCAGCAAATTTACAGAAAAAAAAATCATTATCAAGAAAAATATAAGTATTTCTTTTGAATCTTCTGAAACTTAAACCGTAAATATGAGTAAAATAAATTGATGCAAATGAAACTGATTGTAATTCTGGTTAAATGCTATTTCATTATTAATCATTATCTATATTTCTTTGAGTTATTTCTATTATAAAATACTACATGATTAGCAGTATAAATTTTTGGAAAATCAAACAGTCTGCGACAATCCAATTATGTACAAGAAAATTCCATCTCGATATTTTAGACAAAGTATTAAAATCAGTAACAACATGTAAACTAATATTTATATATATAAAAAAAGATAAAAACTGGAGCTATTATCTCAGAATGTCTCAATACCATCCTCCGCTTCATAGAACAGGAAAATAAAATTTCTGCAATTAAAAAAAATGAAATTATACTGAATATTCCTTCAAAACAATAGAAAATTGTGATTTTCAAGATATATTCATAAGTACAGCATTAGACAAATTGTAATAAGATTTAATGAGCTATTTTTATGTTCTGAACAAGTTTATTAATAGTTCACTAACTTGGAAGAAACTTATCTCCTCCGCCATTTCCAATAAATTTATTTTCAAAGTAGAAAATAAGTTCCAGCAAATAAAAGTCAACCCAAAGACAATCACATACACACATTATTTGTATTGTCTAAACCATTCTGTGTGGTGCCTTATTATTTTTACTGCAATTTAAGCAAATGACTTAAGAGAAGTTCAAGTATATATTTTTAAAAATCTATTATTCACCTCAAATTCACCGCTTTGTTAAACATAAAACTATTTTTTTTTTAAAAAATTGTAATATGACTCCTTCAAAATTTTAACTCCTTATAAACTTTTTTTAATTATACACCACTGTTCCTAACTCCTTCATTCAACTGGTTTAAATCTTTAATTAGATATTTATCGATTTGAGTTTGAGCTTCAATTTTCCTGAATTTTTGGAAAAAAAGAAAATAGGGAATATTATATTAATTCAAACTCATTTTAATTTTACATTTATTCTTATTTTTTTAAGAAGTTTCCTTTATTTTCTACATAATTAAAATCCAAATTATTTCCTTGAGCCAATATGGTATTTATAAAACCCAATAAAACACTTCTAAAACAAACATTAAAAGCAGTATGTAAGCTAATTAGTTCAATTTCAACCACATCCCCCAAGTCCACGGTGCATTAGCATTACTACAAACGCACTCTAAACAAACGACTCCGGCATATTGTAATGTCTAAACATAGCTTCCTCCGAGCAGCGGGCTAGGCGCATTGGCAAATAAAGCGCTCAATGAAAGTGAGATTAATCCAGCTCCATATGCACATCCATTCCTCCGGTGAGTGAGTAATCAAAGTGGAGTATAACGTCCTGAAAGGGTCATATTCCGTCCAAGCAGAAAGCCACAGAATCCCCCAATCAAAGCCCAGACACTTAGTTGGCCGGAGAAACTCCCCTCCGGTTTGTCCAGAACTCCCCCTTAATGGACAAGGACTGCCCAGCATCTATGTACCGGAGCCCCCAATTTAACAGGAGTCACGTATTTGTGCGACAGCTAGAGTTACTGGCGTAAATTTATGCAACTCAAACATAATGAATATATCGGACAGGGTTTCGGGAAATAGGGGGAATATGGATTTTGGAGGGTCAGGTTCGGGCCTTAATGCTTCGTGTATCGCAAGCAAGCTCAACAAACGCTGTAAATTAACTTAAATTAATGCTAAAAGCGATGAGTGCTGTTTTCTGATGAAATGCGTTACTGCTGTTCCGAAGAGTGATGAAGCGGAAATGTCTGTGGTTTATAAAAGCCGATTTGTTGGATTATTCCGCATTTTGTGAGAAGTTATGGAGTTGCAAGATAAATAAAAGTTTTGATGGAGTGTCAGAAATGCGTTGATGGTCTTTATCATCGTCACTTAGGTCAAAGGCAATGTTTGAAATATGCGCATTCATATCTATGGCGTTAGGCAGACAATATATTCGTCGGCACGTATCTGCAAAAGTTTTTAAAAATTCCTTTGGAATCTTAGAGATAAGGAAGTAAGTTGTTATCTGCTTGGGCTACGTTTGAAGTCAAAATAGAAGATTTTGACAATATGACTTCAACTACAATGTGAAAAACTCTATTCAGATAAATAATTAATATTAAATAGTATGTCATAGTTTAATAATATACAATTCACATTGAAGAAATTTTAACAATTTTAAATTTAGTAAAATTAAAAGCATTACTGTATAAATATTATTAATTTTTTTTTATCTCTTAAAAACATTTTTACAATTTCCTTAATTCATTGCTTAAAATTTAAACACAGATGCAGAAGTTTTATGCTTTTTAAGGAATTATATTTGCTAAAATAAATAGATTTAAGAATCATTCCAGATAAAAATAAACTAACTGTATGTCAAGGAATTTAAAGCTTACAGGATGTCACTTTTATTAATCAAAAGTGTGTCAATCAAAAGATCATTGTGTTCATATCATCAGTTCATATCTGACCAATTTAATATGAAAGAAAAAGAAGCTAATATATCGAAGACGATTTTTAAAATAGCATTTTCATTCAATCAAGAGGATTGCATGAAAATTTTTATTTTCATCTCAACTATCAGAAAAAATTGTCTGTCAGGATGAAATAAATATTTGCCAGTTTTCCTGCCAAATGCTTGGTGTTGGAAGGAGCAGCTTTAAGTATCTTCTGATCCTTAGTTTACTTTTTATTTGAATAATTATACAGAAATCATGGTCTTAATTTATTGATAAAAAGAGTCCTGAAGAATGTGAATGAGTTGCGCGAGATAGGACAAAACACATTTTGATATATTTATACTGTGATTATTTATAATTACCATAATCGATTATTTGAATTATAATCAAGTTTTAACTAGTCATAATTCAAAAATATTACAAATATAAAACTAAACAATAATTCATTAAAAATGATAGATGTTCTATTCAATTAATTGGAACAAAAATTGTACTATGTGCCTTTCCATATATAAATATTTCAATTATATCTAAAGATATTGGGTTATCCCATTTCCTATGTTATTCGTTACATATCATTTTCTATGTTGATCAAAACCTCGTTAAGCCGTCACTCAAAGAACAAGACATTTTTAACGACCTAAACGGTGTAGGGAATTTGAAGGAAAAAACATTAAAAAATTTCCTTAAACTACTGTAGGATTCAATGACAAAAAACCAAGATCTTCATAAATCAATACATGCAAAATAATTAGGAGGAAATTTTAAAAAAAACCTACAAATTTTATTATTGCTTTTACAATTTATTTCCTGTTAATTACTTTGGTACATAAAAAATAGCATTGCTGATTACTGGAAATAATTAGAGCTTTTAATAAACTTAAGGCTTTAAATTCTTTGCCTTTTGTACCTAGAGTGGATATTAAATGCTGCCGAATTTTCTCTAATGCTGTTTCTGCCTAACTGGATGGAGTTGAATCCATGGAAATTTAACTTTTGTGTGTAAAGTTAATCGCATTTAAAACCAAAACTTCTAACTTTTCGTACTTATTCAATGCTTTCATAAAATCCTTTACAAGCATTTTTGTCTGATACTTTCGTTAAAAGTCATGAATTATTACTTGATGAAGAAATGCAGTTACAATTAGAGAAAAAAAAACACAATTTCGATTTCTTTTAAAATTTTAGATTGGTTATGGACGATACAATTACGGACAATAGATTCTTTTATGACGCGGAAATTGTGAATCCAGTTTACGAATAACCATTCTCAAATCTTTGCTCATTTGAATTTGTTTCACAATCAACTAGGATTCAAGATTTTTAAAGCAGCATAACATTTTGCTTTTACCTATCACAAGTGGTTTTAGTCTCCAATTTCAGCTCCAAGAACGTGTCAAACATTGTTTGCTTTATTTTCCAGAAATGCAATTTTCCCTCTTAAATTTCAAAGTTTTATTAGATAATATAAGGCAAAATAAATAAGTTTTACCAAGATTGAAATCATTTGATCCATTGAAACTAGATAAAATGTCCTTGTGAAAACCGTTGATCTTGTCTTTCAAATATTTAATTACTAAAAACATTTAATTTAAACCTTTAATTAAAACCATTAAACAATTAATTTTCTTTAATGTACTTCACAGCAATTTGCATAGCTTTTTCTTCCGAAACACGACAGAAATTGACATATTTTCTGCTTTGCATGTTTTAGTTGCTTTGCATGCTAAACTAGGATATTTTAGTTTTTTTAACTAAAAAATCCACGATCTCGTCAAACTTCGAATTCCATAGTCTCTCTCTTTTGTTTTCGAATTTATCTTCTTCAATGACTTGTTTCAACGATAGAATATCGTTTAATTTAGCGCGGAGAATTTGGTGTTCTTTTGCAAAAGCTGTTTTCGGAACATTTGATTTTTCAAAAAGTACTATTAAGTCATTTTTTCTCTTTAGGAGATAACAAGTTAGGTTTTCGTTTCCCTGGCCTGCTAAAAAGAAATCAAGCCACTAAATTGTAGGATAAAAAATACCTTATTGCGTGGCTTACTTGCTATGAAATGATGTCACATTCAGGCGCGGTCAAGAAAAATGTTTGCACTCGACAGAATAGTAGGGAGAAGATTAGAGAAATTTCAACCTACATGGAAAAAATTCACGAACCGAATCTCCAAAATGTGTGTTGTATAGAATATTTAGCAACAATAGAGACCAACTGGTGTTTTGCCGAATTGAAGTGCGATTGTAAATTTCTGACATGTAAAAAGAAAAAGAAAAATGCTGTTGGCCAATTTTGATGGCGACGAGTTATCTGAAGTAGAATGAAATTTAATGGCAGGTGAAAGATCGTTACTTTACATTACCATGTATGAGAACTTAACGAATCCAAGGATATGATGTCTTAATAGAATGACAACTTACTAAGGTTTTACCGTCATATAACTGTTATATAATTAAAATATTAGAAGTTAGAACTTTGTATAAAATTTATTTTTATACATATATAGATAAAATAATTACAGATGAGAAATTGCACGATAGTCAAGGAAATTGTCATTTATAAAAAGAAATCATAAAAATGCTTTCAAAAATGTTTTTCCAAGTAATTAGATTTGATATTATATAATTTATCTCCTTTGAAGATTCAAGAATATATATATATATATATATATATATATGAATACGTAATGCTGCTTCCCAGCATAGTTGGTTCCATCATTGGAAAGAATGTTTTACAGTCATCTCTATGGGACAGAGTCTGGGCGTCATGTCGGGGGTCCCAGAGCTTGGCGAGAAACTTAGCGACCATTTGGCGACTTGGCGACCAATTTGGCGACTTTGGCGCCAAAATAGATTATACCCGAAACTTCGAGAATTTTCCCGATCCGTCCAGTAGGAACCGAGATACGCCTCGAACGTTCCTGATTGGTTGAGAGTCTTCTAGCCCCGCCTCCTGAGACCTATAAAAGGGGCTGCAGCTGCCAGAGAAGTCAAGTCAGTAATCCGAGTCAGAGTAGGAGAAATAGAATTCGGAGTAGTCGGAAGCTACTGAGTCAAGCTAGTGCTGAACTGAGCTGTGCGCTACTGTCTGCAGTAGGTTCTGGTTGTATGCTGCTGTGTGTGCTGCTGTATGCTACACGTCTAGGGTGAAGATAATCGTCTTCTGTGCTGTCCTGTGTGTCTTCGTGTAAATAAACGTTGTTGTTTTATTTTCTACTGCCGTCTGCTGATTGAGCGTTCTACACACCATATCACTACCACTATCCAAACGAACCCCGGCAGAAAATTTCGTAACAATATATATATAT
>JAPMOR010020244.1:5166-19231 GCA_026543865.1 Argiope aurantia
AATGAATGTAGAGAACTATGAGGAAAGCAAAACGATTATCAATTTCATGAAGGAAAAAAAACTATCTCAGATTCAGTAATTTAAAAATTTATATTTTTATTTAAATAAAATAGTAAGTAAATAATTAAGTTTAAAAAAAATATTCAAGTGACAAGAGTTTTATGGTGATAAAGATGCCGAAATGCATATCAAGTCAAAGTTTTATTTTTAAGCATAACATTCTTTACATTTGTCGAGATAATAAAGTGATAAAAATTTTCACATGCTAGTATTGCACTTTCATATGCATACATCATAATTTTGGATTGGCAAGCAGTGAAATAAGATTACGATTTTGTAAAAAAGTTGTAAATCTATTTCAAATCCGTAGAAAGCACCAGTCATCCTTCAAAATAAATATATATTAAGACAATATTAACCTGATTAATACACTGCATTTGTTAACGGAATCATACTTTATTTAAATAAGAACTGAAAATTCACTTTGATGCTAGAACGGAATAATTAGATTTGTCATTTGTTTGCGATTTGTTGAAAGGTTTTAATGATCTCGTGTTTGTTTTAGAAAATCTAATAGAACAATTAATTATATCATGCCTACAATATTTACATACTGTCTCTGATCTGTTCCCCTTCTAATTATTCCGATAAAAATACATTGCATTCAATAAAAAAAAATAACAGTTTTTTCATTTACATACTACGTTTAACAAAAATAAAACATTTGCAAATCTGATCGAACAGTTAATCTATATCTAAGTTTACATATCGTTTGTTAGCTTATCTGAATTATTTCATATTAATACCAATGATAAAATTTTATTTAATATAAAAAGTGAGATAGAACAATAATTCTACATCTGAATTTACATATCGCATGTTAGCTTATCTGTTTTATTTCATATTAATATCAATTAAAAAATTTCACATTTAATATAAAAAAGTGAACTAGAACTAAATTCTACATCTAAACTTATATATCGCCTGTCAGTTTATCTGTATTATTTCATAGTAATACCAGTGATAAAATTTTATTAAATTTAATATTAAAAAAGTGTGATAATCTTCTCTTTTAAACGAAAATAAAACATTTTTAAATGTTTTATTGTCGTTACAAATCTAAATGGAGAATCATTCTGAATCGAAAAAGATTATATATCGAATGTTCTTTAATCAGCATTATTTTCTTCTAAAATCCCAATGATAAAACTTTGTTACACTTTATTTAAAAAAAAAGTGAGATGATTTTCTCATCGGCAAAACTGTTACAAACGTCTGCAAATCTGATAAGACATTTATACTAACTGCATCGGCGAACTTTACATATCGATTGTTCTTTAATCTAGATTATTACCTTCTAATCCCATTGATAAAAATTTATTACGCTTATATAAGAAATGTGAGATAATCTTTTCATTTACAGTTGAACAAAACGATTAACAAGAAAAAGACCTTAACAAGGCTGAAACGCCATCTTATCAACGTCACCCTCCCTGCCCTATCAGATAAGGAAGACGAGCGGGCGGCTGAATCCGGGGCATCTTTTCCGGCTTCCCTGTCCGTCGCGCAGCGGGGTTCTGCCCCTTCGGCGGCCGACGGTGGATACGCGACTGTCGCGCCCGCGACACCTGCCGACGGGGAGCGGCAACGTGACAGCCGAGCGTCTTCCGTCGCTCCTCCCGCCGGAGATGACGATTGGTGGGGCGACGGGAGCAGGCGCAATGACAGTCGCGTTGTCAACCCTCTTGTGTCGTGCATCGCTTGAGGGGGTGGGGACAATACCTGCGCGCGACACATGTGGAGCAGTCGCGGTGTCACAGTGGAGGCGGGGACCGGTGTGGAACTATGCGTAGAGGAATGAAAATTCTCTTATAGGTGTTATGTTTGAGAGTGACAGTTTTCACACTCGTAGAGAGTCTTACAGGAATATTTATTTGGCTAGATTCAAATTAGTAACATTTAAAAGAAAAAAAAATAACAGATTTTGAATTGAGTTAAATGACATGGCTTAGAATTATGTTATTGTTCACAAAAATAAATTTATACATTTAGAAAATTATTGAAATTGTTGTAGTCTTCTTAAAGTTTTAACTTTTAATTTAATTATTATTTTTAATTTTAATTTGGCAATTGCTAATAAATGTGAAAACCTAATTAATAGCGAAAATGATACTATACTTTACGAACAATCTATACTATACTTTTCAATAAAAACAATTCTTTCTTAAGTATAAAAGTTTTTACTTTTTAAAATTTAAGAAACTTTATTATTATTTTTTTATATCACACATCTCTTTGAAACTGGAGACCTGTTATATTCATCAATTCTTTCAATAAATGTTATGACCTCATATATACATAAATTCATTCGTAGCAAATCTCATGGTGAATACGTAATTTTTAAATTTTATTTTTAAAGTTATTTTTAACATCAATGTAAACTTTGTGCATGGACATATTTTTAAAATTCACTCAATTAAAAAGAAAATCCAAAATATTTTATTAATCTCATTTATATTATTATTAGTTATTTAAAATATTTTATTAACTTCATTTATATTATAGAATCTCTGATAAATCATATTTAGATCATTTTTCAGATGATAAATACATATAATACATATTTAAATACATATTTGTGTTTGTATACACATATTTAATGTAAATACATATTTGTGTTTGTATAAAAAATTAAGAATTCAACACGATAAATAAATTAATAAAACATTTACTTTATATAAATAATAAATTAATCATGATTGTATAAAGTCAGCTGAACTGTCACAACATAACACTACTCTTCATTGTTCAGCAAAGAAATTTACCCTCTTGTGAATAAATCATTAATGAGTAAGCGGATGATTCGTATCACCCCTAAAGCTGAAATTAATTTAAAACTTGTTGAAAGTATAAATAAATTAAACTTTGTCAATTTTTATCGCAATCTGAAAATCTAAAAAACTTGATGTAAACTTTGTTATTGATAAAATCTTTCACAGTTAATGTCTACTTGATATTCTTTATATGATTTACTGGGTTTCATTTTTTTTCACATTTATAATTTTTATATATTGTTTCTCATTCGTGGGCTTATGAATTATAAATTTAATAACCATAAATATTACAAATGACTGATAGGGGATATTTTCAAAGACAAAATACAAAGGCAAATTTTTTAGATTTTGATAAGTCGACCTTGGAATTTTCTTTTAAAAATAGATGCATCAGTTGTTGGGGGGGGGACTTAATATTTTAAATCATGCGAGCTTATTGCATATTCAGATTCTTATTAAATAATCAATTATAAATGCAGCAAAATATTATTCTAAATATTATTCTGAAACAAGATTATCAGTTTGATTAAGAACACCTTTTTGTAAAACAATATATCGGTAATTTTCTATTTTCTTCATCATTATTAAAATTTAGCAATTTTTATTTGTCAGTAAACAACACAAAAAGGGAAAATTCCAAATTGGGGTCATTCGTTAAACAATGTCTAATAGTTGAGATTATAGCTTGTTTAATAAAATTTTTAACAAATTTGCTCAACCATAAAACATTCTATTTTTCAAAAAAAGTGTTTTATACCTGAATCTAAATTTCTAATTTTTAATCATATAATTTTTTAATGTGAAGTATTTTGATGGTTGAAATATTATATTAAGACTTTTTCGTTAAATAATAAACAAGAATATGGAAAATTTTGATTAAAAAGATGTTCTAACAATTAAGAGACATATTTTAATTCTTAAAATAGTAACATTTTTTCACCATTCAGACATAAAGTATCGTATAAAAATAGTAAAATCTTTATGTGATGTTTTACATCTGAAGATTGATACTTTATATAAGAATAATTTTATATTTTCAAGTCACATTTGTCAGATACTTCAATCAGCAAAACTATTTACTCCCTTCATTTCTTTTTAATTAATAATAAATAACATTTTTATTTATTCCTCTTTTTATATCACTTCAAAGAAACAAATTACAATTAATTTTCTTAAGTATTCATTGGAAACTTTTCCCATGTAATATTTTAAAATAATATTTTTAGCGCGTGGTGTAATCACGGAAAAATGGGTAATTTTTCCCAAAGGACCAAGACTTTATTTATTTATTTATCTTAGTAATTCGAATTAGTTTGACTCAAATATTTTATGCTATACATGATTTGGTTAAATTGTATTTGTTTTATAGTTTTCAGCTTATTTTGAAGTCATACACAGATGAACGATGTGGCCCTAAGGTATTTAATTATTTTACATCTGGAAACCAGATTAAAAGACATTTCTCTATTAACATTAACGAGATTTTAAAGTCGCTCAGTGCAATGCGAGGTTGCCAAGACGATGAAAATGACTGTCGCACACATGTATGTAATGCGACCTTCCGAGAAATTTTATCGTAGCGCATGTATGAGTGACGTAATATGAAATATGTTCAGGAAGTTAATATGTCTGTAAGCAGCAATAGCATTCATCTGAATTTTTATCTTGTATCTTAAATAAAATTTATGTTAATATTATCTCTTTATATTATCCAAATAAAAATAAGATAAACAAACATCTGTGAGTTCTTTTCTAAATATCAATGGTGTACACAATAAAAGTTAGAAAGAGAAACTAATTTTGGAGGAATTCTTTAAGGTCAGCTTAAAATAAACAAAACACCTCAACTCTGGACAATAAAATCCAATGAAACTGAAATCCACACTATAATCTATAATTTATATCACCAGTGATAATAGGTTGGGAAAAAAGCATTTGAACTTTCGGCACATGAGGCTTTCGACAGAGCAATACATGAAAGCCAATAAAAAGTTGCTAATAAACAACACATCAGACGTACACCCAAATACACCTGTGGTATCATCACAACTGATTACCAAGTCAAAATAGCCAAGCCATACTTGGACTCTATTACTTAGTTGTGTTAGCAACTAATTCCTTAGCCAATCACGGACGCCCAAACAAGCTTATCAAGTGGCTTATTTACACGCACATCAGAGGACTCACCGGGAGTAGAGGGCCCCCCCAAGTGGGCCCTTCCGGTGGCTCTGGGCCCCGTGAATCAATTAAAGAAGATAAAAGAAACAAAACAGATTCGCGCATAGCAGTTGGCACGGTTGGACCCACAACCGTGGCCAAGGTAAATATTATTACGCCTAAGCTTAATATTTATAGCCAAGCATCTCAAAGGTATCGTAAAGATCGCAAATCCCCCCTTTTTTGTATGGGGGAAGAGGGGGAATAGTCATTGGTTTTGTGGGTGAAGGAAGATTCTATTAGCATTCATGAGAATGTGTGCCTCGCTAGCACCCATGGTAATAAGGTTTGCAAGAAGACTGGATTGCATTGAGGGGGCGTCTTGAAATGGAGAAAAAGTAAATGCGATTCGAGGAACTAAAGAAATCGTAAAACATGTCCAGACAGCAAACATTTATTTTTCGGAAAGCAATCTTAATATGGATATAAAAATAATCACTTAATTTCTAACGATGTGAAAACATATTTTCATATCTTTTTCGAATTTAAAAACTTTAAAAATGTATTTCATTTCAATGGTTGTATCGTTTGAGTTACTTTTTTAATCAATCAATGTAATGGCAATTCTTATATTCATACACAGAAATAAGCAGTTGGAAACAAAAATTTCTTAAATATTCAACTCTAAGATTTAATTAGAAGAATCTAAAGTATTGAAACTTTGTTGAATTATAAGGGAATGGAAATGAATACAACTAGATTCACATGATTTTATTAGTTAAAATCATAAAAAGCGATATCATTAAATAACGAAGAGAATCGATAAGTTTTACATTAAAAGATAACATTTAAAAAAATATATACATAACTGAAACATTTACTGTATTATTTTCAGTACAAAATTTGTCAGTATAACTTAGCAATCTTTTAATCATCAAGATTGGTAGATTTAATATTTTTCCAAACTGCAATCAAATTAGGTTGAATAAAATTTGGGAAAACGTATTTAATCTGCAATTTTATTTTATCCAACAATTTCATTCATTTAACGAGAAAAAAAAATTAGTGTGAAGGTATTTACTGATTCCTCCACTTAAATGTTCAGAGCTTCAAGAAACACTGCAACATTTTTAACAAGAAAAAGAATAGATTTAACAGAAACAAAGATAAGAGAATTTATTACAGATTAACAAACAGAAGAATTTATTAAGAGAAACATTTAAAGATTAACAGAACAAGCAGAAGTAGCTCTTTTAAGCTGGGAAAAAAATATTAAATTCTTGCCCGGCAGATTACATCTTGGGTAATGATATAGCGATCCCCAAAATATTTCTTAATGCAATTTTTATTATTTAGAAACATTTATGTATCAAGACATCTTGTTAAAATCTATGGAAATACAACAGATACAAAATGAGAATTCCTTATAGAATTACTGCGCCATTCACGCGTTTCTGTCTTTTGCTTAAACAAAAAAATCCTAAATCACCGAATGCTCCTCCATAAAATTTTTGTTTGTAAACACACACATACACGGACGGACGGACGTGCCCACACACAATAAATAAATTAATTATTTTAAATAAAAAAATAGGAGATTTGCTTTCTCCAATTACCTACGCTTCGATACAGAAAATAGCTGGTTAAAATTTTCAGGCATATAAATTTGAAAACATGATAGAATTTTCTAAAAATCACAGGGTTTTTTTCTATATTTTTCATGTTATTCATAATTTTAAGCAATTTTTTAATTAGCATTTTATCTATTAATAATGGATATTTTTTAGATGAAGACTTTTAATTAAAACGAGTGGATACATCTCACAAATTTCCTTAGATTTTTTGGATCACGAGATTTCAAAGCTTTATTAAATTGAAAACACGCTTTACTTCGTCTTAGTAAAACCAGCGTTCAGCACAGTAATAACAAAGAACAAGCAAACAAACAAGAAAACTTTCGGTATTCCCTCCGTGGGTGCAACCTGCCAACAAGCGTCCATAAAGCTTTCTGTAGCACTTCCAACAAGGGACGCCGCTTTTCGGGGACGACACCCCGACACCCAGGTAACCCATGTCCCGCGGTGACGAACGAGTCCCACAAAACAGCAGGAAGGGACGAGAATTAAAAAGAGAGCACGTTGTTTCTGTGACTTTTTTATGGTTGCGCACACATTGTGCAGGGGTCACTGGAGGGTGGTGCATACAGGCGTATAAATGTATTGGTTAGAGTAAGCGGGGGGCTTTTGTAATAGGGCGGTGTGTTTGGAAAATTCACTTGGGTGGCTTTGGAAGAGACAGGTGAGTTAAGGCCCGGTTTTAACAAATGCGACATATAGAAGCATATAACTTGATACTATATATGCGAAGGTACTTACAACTTTCAAGCTGGGCAACAAGATCTGTGGGGCATTAATTTATCCGCGCCACTTGAATTTCCGAGGTGTGTTGGATAAGGGGGATAAGTTGTTTGTTTTGCAGTTTTGGGCTGCCAAAGCAAGAGGTTTTTAAACTTGAACTTTCAAAAGATTAACAAAATACATAAAGTTAAACATCCAGAGTTACAAGATTTTTGTTTGCTGAAATAAATGCTTAGTCGAGAAAGTAATAATAGTGCTACAAAATTCAGAAAATGGTTGTAGGATATTTTTGAATTATATTATTGTGTCGTGTGTTAAACGTAATGATGATGTGGTCAAGTGAAAAGTTTTCTCAAATTTGGATGTCTTGAATTAACGAGATTTGTGATCCCCATGAGGATCGTAATTAAGATTTAAAGTTCCTGTGATATCAAACGAAAATACTTATCTAATAAAATAACTACGAAAAAAATATATAAAGTGAAATATAAATTTAAACAACTTGAAAGCATTTTGATTTAAAATTAAAATTAATTCTATACATTAAATTTCTATGTGTCTTTGGATTTACAGCGCCGGTTCTGGGCTACAGTGAATAAAATGTTTCTACTCTTGCAGCAATGCCAATATTTGAAGAAATGGGTGTTGTCTGAGGTATCGTCCTCTTTATCAGTTAGGTTCAAAATGTTGAGCTAAGCCCCAAAATAGCCTGTATTTTTATTTAGAGATTATCAATCGAACTAAACTATATTCTTTTAAACTATATTCTAAAAATATTTATCGTCATATTTAATTTAGTCAAATGCCCTACTTTTGAAGCTATTATAAGTTTATTCTGGGATAGATCTTGTCATTCTGATGAAATTATGAGATGACAACTAAGCCTGTGCCAATGTTCCAAACTATCATGCCATCGAAATTTGAAGACATTTAACTAAAGCCCAGTTCCGACGACCGTGCGCTTCTTGAGACAGGGACCCTTCCCCCTCTTTGCCCTCTCTTGTGGTTTTCCGTAGTTCTTTAATATCTGTCCATTTTACCTACAATGGGTCAGATGATAGATTTACAACCATATCCGTAAAGGCAGCTGCCGGAACGGAAGTTTAAGACCCCATTACACATTCATCTGTATAAAATAACGAAATACCACTTATATACATAAAGTTTCCAATTGGCTGCCCTTTGTTTACTCTTTGAATTGGGAAGATTTAAAGAAATTAAGGTTAAGAAGCAACTATCGCCATCGGAATCGCCAAGCCTTGTAAACCCACTGGAAAACGAAGTGGCCGTCTCCTCGGCAAGGCTGTATTAACAAGCTTACATCATGAAATGCTTCATTTCCTTCATCGGCACGGCGCGGAAGAGGAGCTTCTCAATGAAGAGGGAGAGATTTACTACCTGGTCGAAAGGTTGACAGTTGGTAAAGTTCAAAGCGCCCCGCTGACACAACAGGAAGCTGGCACAGTGTGCATCAAACTCGACTCGTAAAAAAAGAAGCGCTTCGCTACAACCGATGGTAAAAAAAATAAAATCCTGCAGCAAGCTTAACATGAAAAGACGACGAAAAAGTTGTCCGACAGGCCTCATCAAGCAATGAGATGAAGGCAAGAGGCCATCGGACAACAAGCGGCCTTTATTTCGTATGCATAAGGAAATTGTTGCTGTTATTGGATGTCGTCGTCATCTTTTTCATCGTCATTGTTCAGACACTTCGACAGAACGCGAAATAACAATTACCATAAAACATATTCCTAACTTCCTTTTTCGCTACTATCAATGATATTAGAAAAAATAACAATTATAGGTTGTTGTTTTTTATTTAGACGTATTTATACACTCAACAATCAACTACCGAGTTTTTGACTCATTATTGAAAATTGTATCCGAGAGTTATAAGCCGTTCAAAATCGTGCCAACGGCAATTCAATATGTAACATATTTCTTCTAATATTAATTAATTTTAGAAAAATAAAATATTTGGAATTTAATTCTACAATGTCTTTGAAAAACAAACATTATAATAAAGCTTTGTTTTGAATTTGGCTACTTAAGTATTTGAGGTATTTAAACTGACAGATAACACTTCTCTTTGCGACAACAGTAATTTTAAATGGCAGATAAAAATAAGGTTATAAAATAAAAATTTCTATTTTTAAAACACGTAAAAGAATTCATTTCTATTATATATAGATAAAAAACATGAATCTTTTATTTCAATCAGGCGTAGGGGCATATGATAATGAATTAAATCTCCGAAAAACTGGAATCTTAAAAGTTGTTAAAAATGAAACACGCATGGCAAATACTGATGTTTATAGATCAACTTTATTTCATTGATGAGAACTTCTTTTTTGGATTTTTTTTAAATCATTTGTTTTTCAAATATATAATAAAAATTACATTACTCTTATCACGCTAAATAGAAACAAAGCACAAATAAAAAAAACTAATTGTTTCTGTCGTATGTGTAAATATTTAATCCAAATAGGTTTTTTGTGCATGATGAGAAAAAAAAACTGCACAAAATAAAAGACAATTTATTTTATATAAATAAGCAAAAAAAAAAAAAAAAAAAAAAAGCTATGATCTGAGAATAACTAATAGCATTAAAACAAAAACAAAATTATGGTACGAACAAAATATATTACCCGCAATAGTACAAAAAAATAAAGAAAAGAATTGTCTCAAAAATAATCTACACCTAAGGTCTAAACAAGCACTTATATATATATATATAGTTTCAGTCATGTAACCAAATTGATAGGAAATAAATAGGCAAATAAATATAAAGATACAGCTTAAATTATAAAAGTCAGATCTTCAAAACACACCATTTGAGCTTCTTAAATTATGTGCCAGTATGCGAAAAACGACAACAACGCGTCCACTTCCATTTAAATTCAAATTACCCCCAGGGGCAACTGAGTAAAAGGAAAGTCTCGTGACTTCCGAGGACGAGGTAAACACGACAAATTTCCGAACGTGGCCATCGGACCGGAGGCTGCAAAAATCCAATCCCTTTTGCATAAGGCTTCATTAATATTTTATCCGCTCCTATTTGATTTTCATAATACAGTCACGATTTCAATCGCCCGTACCGAACCGCATGGAGCTGTTACTACTTTTGCATAGCAGACGGGTTGGGGAAGCCGTCACAGAAAAAGGAACTTAAGTTGCCGGTTTCTTTTTTTCTCGTCTCATAAGAGTGTGGAACTGGATTCAGTCGAGTAAATTGATGGTTTCTGTAGCAAAAATGATTTCAGAAAAGGGTGTTAGATAGGCTACTATCACGCGGTGATATTGTGTTATCACAGACATTGTTAAGAAAGGCAACTGCGAGATTTCTTTTACAACTTTCTACAGAGGAAACGGGAGTAATTTGTTTAGGTATTTATTTTAGAATCGAGGCCTGCTTGTTGCATTAAGAGACTATTTCAAAGATTCAAGTGTTTTGCAGCTTTTAGCTTTATAAAGTTGGCAGTAGCCGGGAGTCTCAGATTTATATTTGTTGCACGAATTCGACTAGAGCAAAAATCCATCAAAAATTAATTCGCAATTGCTATTTTGAAAATACAAGGGGATAAAATAGACCAACATTGAGGATTGTTAGAGAGTTAAAAGGAAAGAAAATGTTCAGGTAGAAAATAGAATGCAGTATTTCGAAGTATTTCAGGTGGAAAATAGAATGCAGTACTTCGAAGTATTTCAGATAGAAAATAAAATGCAGTATTCCGAAGAAAATGTTCAGGTAGAAAATAAATTGTAGTATTTCGAAGAAAAATTCCAGGTAGAAAATAAAATGCAGTATTTGGAAAAAAAATTTCAGGTAGAAAATAAAATGTAGTATTTTGATGAAAATTTTCAGGTAGGAAATAAAATGCAAATGCAATATTTCGAAGAACATTTTCAGGTAGAAAATAGAATGCAGTATTCAGTGAAGCCAATCGTAGATAAAGGTTCCGTAATGTCCGACATGAGGCATGAATTTGATCCAACAAAATTCAGCAAATGCAGATCAATTTACACAAACTTTTAATAATTCGAAAAAATAGAATTGAGCATTTGAAAAAAGCATGATATATTTATTCATAATTCTCTCTTCTGATTCATTAATTTTTTTCCTTAAACTAGTCTTCGGAGATTCAGAAGCAAAGCGTGAACTCACGTATAAATGTTATCATATTTTTTATTTCACTTTCTTGCACTAATATCTAAAATTAAAAATATATTTTGGTAATTTGATGATAAATAATTTTTTTATCATAGCTAGGAGATGAAGATGATTTATTAAATTTTGATGATGGCGCCTTCATAGCGATGGGGGTTGCGTTGATAATAAGATAAATTTTCCAAATATTCCAACAAAAGTAATAAATCTGATGCAGCAACGGATAAAAGGTTCAAATTGTGGTGTCGCAAAAATATGAAGTCAAAAATTTCCCAACTATTTTTTTTTTCCCTCACCATTTAGATTTTTCTTTTTGATAAATATTGATACATTTTGATTGATGCATATTGATCAATTTTTTTAATTAAATGAAATTAGATACAAAAATTAAAAAAAAACTATTTTATTTTAATAATTCTCATTTTCCAGCGATAAATTTTTTGAAGCATTAGAAATGTTTATATTTCGTAGCACTTCGGAAATCACTTTTTCATCGTTTGATTACAATTTCCAACAACAAGGTTCAAACATAAAAACACAGAAAAGACTTATCAAAGCTACTAGTTGAAACTAATTTGCCTTTAAATAAACTCATTGCGCAATTACTGACATCTTCTAGTGTCCGATCAAAACAAACAATGATTGAACGGTTCTTTTCTGCTTATCGTTGCAAGCGATAATCGTCGTCAACACGGTACTAATAAAACAATAAACAACGCAAAGACCTCTGCGATGTCTTTCAGCTTTTTTATTATTTTTTGGTTTTGTTATAAAGTATTACCTTTGTTTATTAAGAACGAATCAGGTTTGACGCCGACAATTCCGTCCCCCCCTCCCTCATATGTGATGACTCTTGAACCCGGAACGAACATCGAGTAGCTGGAAAACCAGGTGGTTTGATGCCCTGGGGGTGCCAGAGGGTGAATTAAAGGGAAGTGAAATGAAGAGCGTGAATCTGAAACATCTTGAAGGGATTCAGTGAATTAATAAGGAATAAGTAAAGGAGTTTGATGATCACATGATGAAATGAAATTGAGTTTGATAAAAACGTGAAACGTTTCCCCCTTTTGAAAATGGGAATTGTTTTCGGATCATATGAAAACTTTGAAAAAATTCATTTCGTAAGAGATTTGTGTGTGTGGGTGTGTGTATATATATATATATATATATATATATATATATATATATATATATATTCTTGTTTAATTAGCAACTATAGAATATTTATGCTTATTAGATTCTCAACTATTATAGTTACCCTTAAAAAAGTTTTAAATGAATAGATTTTAAATTAGTACTCGGTAAAATAACTAATGAGTAATTTTTAGCACCGAGTTAATGTTAATTACACATTTAAATAAGATTTACTGATTTAAAAATGGGATTTCCAAATTTTATTTTTATCATTACTATTTTTTAAATTTCTATTTTTTTAAAGCTATTATAAATGAAAACCTAATTGTGCAGTTAAATAATATTTACTGACTTAAAAATGGGTTTTCCAAATGTTAATTTTTCTTTTTAATTTCCAATTTTTTTTAAGACTACTATAATGAAAAAATACCGATAAAACTTTTGCAAAAGAAATTAATACAATAATAGAAAGCAGTCTGTTTTCGGAATTTAGATAAATTTCTGTGTTTTAGATCTCGCCTAGTTCAAAGCAGACACACACACACAATATGGCAATTTGTCTAAGAATATGATAAGTCAATTCTACATGTAGACAAGATGAAAATGGAATGAGCTAGATTAATGAAATTTAAACTTTTGTTTCATCCTCAGAACTTTAGATCTGGTCCAATTTTGGAAGAGATCCGTCTCAGGATCGACTACCTATCAGTCTGTCTTTTTGAGCGTTCGTAAATTTAATACCTTTAAAACACAACTAGTTAAATGAAAGACATTCGCCATGCAATATCAATGTCAAATTTTGTGCTTAATTGCCTATAAGGAAGGGTACAAGAATCATACACCTTTTTCTTCTTTATATTACTATGAAGCTAAATACGGAACGCACCGTAACGTATTAATATAAAGGGTGTCGCAAAATTGAAGCAAAATTTGAATTTGCCATTATTCGTGCAGTAAAGTGTTGACAACCCATTAAAAAAAATTATTTGACAGCTGAAAGTTTAGAGTTAATAAAAATGGAACGTCACAAGATAGAACAAGGCGTTAACGCAAAATTTGAATTTAAAAGAAAAACAGTTTTTTTCCTTTAAATTGTTATATTTTTATTGAATTGTAAAGTACGCAGGATATGGTTATGTATGGAATAATACATAGGACAAATGGCCTACACGGCTTTGCTGGCACATACACACTCTTTTGTCGAAATTTCCCACCACCATTTTGCATAAATATGGCTGAATTTCGTTGATGTAGCGTTGAATTCCCTCTTTCAATGCACGCGTGCTTATGGCTTGTTGGCATAGACTTTTGATTTCAAATAACCCATAATAAATCACTCGATGCAGGGGAACAATTCTCGAATTTTCGAAGTATATAATATATATATATATATATATATATATATATATATATAT
>JAPMOR010020244.1:24237-46751 GCA_026543865.1 Argiope aurantia
CCCCCCCCCCCTTTTCTAATATGCTTGGCGGTTATTTTTAAGCGGATCCGCCTAGAAATTGGGACGTCGTGCTTGTTTAACAATGCAACTCAGTCTGGGGTGTGAATTGTTTTTCAATGGGATTGTTCGCGATTTTCCCCTTTGTAAAAGCGCCGTTAATCAGATGCATGATGTAGCAGTTGAAATTGCTATTATTAAGTCGATCACGCCTCAGGAGTGATAGGTTGAGAATCACGGTTCTATTTAAAAGTCTAAACTTGGGAGACTTTACCTTCCATTTACACAACTGAGGTAATCGGTAAATGTGTTTTACCAAAATCAGATTTTAACTATTTGTGGGTAAGAGGCAGATAAAAATCTACGGCAGTTTAAACTGAGATCACTGCAGTAGCAATGATCCAGGATTTTGGAATTACTTTATATGCATGCAAATTTTTTTTTTTTTGATTTTTTGAAGATTTGTGCTTTAGAATATTACGGATCATGACATTGCAATTTTTTAAAAAATAGTGCTCACTTCAGCATCAGAATAGCAGTAAAAGTAACTACAAAAATGTGAATTTCTCACAGATAGTATGGCAGAGGAACAGGAAGATAAACAGGAAGGCATTTTAATGGTAAGTAAAAAACTGCAATGCTAGGATAATCAGGGGAGGAGGAACCGATACGAAATTTTAAGTCCTGGATAGATGTTCACTAACAAATAGTAAAAAAAAAAGTATAAAAAATTAAAAGGAAAATCAATAGACATCTAAAAATATGCTGCAGCATTGATTAGCACATCAAAAAAATATGTAGCTTTTTAAAGTTTAATTATTTGAATATAGCAAGGGTTTGAAAAACTGTTCAGCAGCTTGCTTTACAGTACTTCTTGACTTCATGTCGAAAAATGCTATCGCACTTCTCGATTTCCAAGTAGAAAAAATGCAAAGTAGTGAAATGGTGCTTTTTGATTTCCCACAAAAGCTGATGTACATCGATGAAACCGATCATATGACCAAAATGAATACTTGGTACTTCCAACCATCGAAAAAGAAAAACACGATCGCACCGTCTGGCATTAAAACAACTAAGTCAGTATTGTAAAGTTTATTGTCCTGTATAATACTCAAAACTGTTTTCAGTTTTGAGTACCATAAAGGATACGACCAAGAAAGAGAAAATGATTGAAAGTGGAAACTACAGTGCATGATTCAGTAAGTTTCATCCACTAAAAGACTGAATTTCAAAATATACCGAAGACTGAACATTAAAATGTAACAATTTACCATTTATGGCTCCATAGTTAAGGTCAAACCCATATTTGCTACAGAACTATCTTTGCAATACATTTTCTTAGGCAATGCATCAAAGGACACAGCATTAAGATCTTTTTTTAACAATTGTAAACTGACACAAGAAAGCGTGTAAACACAAGATTCCTCTACAAGACCAGTTTTTTCCTTCTATGGTTAGATTGGGCACGGCAGTTAATGACTCTGGTAAAGAACTGTACGGAAGAAAAAAAAAGCATCTCCAAAAACGAAACGACTTGACCGTTAAGAAAAACTTCATCATTTAATAACGTTTCCTAACGAAGACCGAAGAATAAAGGCTCTGGAAGAATGGACAGCAAGTTAAGAAGAATTTAAGAGACACCATAAAGGCCTCCTACCGGGTGTCTTTGGCCCCATAAAAGTGCTTTGATGACACTAGACTTGTCATATGCAACATGAAGCGGGCATAAAAGAGACATCAAAAGGACCTGTGGACTCGGATTACCCCCCGACGACCTGCATAGTTGCGTTCCGCAAAAACCCGCTCAGGGCGAGAGACTCCAACACTTATTTATGAAGTCACGAAAGAAGACTGTCTATCTGAACTGTCTAGACGCGGCTGAATAACAAAAATGGTCATTATGTAGGCTGAAAGGTTACTAATTTGGCAAATGTGTGACTCAAGTATCTGGAGAATGTCTTCGGATGAATGCAGTTGGGAAGTTTTCGGAGAGATTAAGCTCAATTCAATTAATTTTCATTAGCTCCAAGCTATATCACTCTAGCTACATTAAACGAAAGAAATAATTTCGAATAAAAATCTGATTTTGCGTGTAGTTATGTTGTTAAAAATTCAAAGAGTACATTTTTTTTAAAAAAAAATCGAGATATTAAAAATTTGTTTCCAAAAGAAATATTCCAACATTTTAACTTCTAACTTCATTTAAAATAACTCATTTTTGGCGAGCCGTATATTAATATTTAATGACAATAACACTTTATAAAAATGAATGTTGTATAAAATTTAATTAAATTAAAGGGAAAAAAACTCAATCTATTTTTCACCCTTGATATTTTAGACATTTTTTGTATCTTAATATTTTACAACTTGCTCTTATTTGTAATATTTTTTTTTAATTAGCTTAACAGGCTATATTTTAACTTTTAGAATACAGTATGAGAAATTGCAAAGTGATTTTAGATTTTTATCTTTTCTAATAGCATTCCACCATACGTTATAGCACCTTGATCTTGTTACTCTACCATATGATTGGCGCAGCATAGCCAAACATGGTTCTTCCACCAATAAAATCAAACCAACCAACTAACGCTTACTAGTTGTGATTTTGAAGAACTTTTATGTAAAGAACCGTTTTAATATGAGGAAAGATATTATCTAGTCAGTTCTAATAATCAGCACTGAGGTTCTAGCTTTTCTTATATAATTCCTCGTTAATTCTTATCAAAATTATCTGATCGTTGCATTTCATAAAAATAGAATGATATTGATAAATTGGAAACTAAAACAGATCAGCAATCATAATGAGTTTTTTTATTTGTTTCATCAAAGAAAAGAAAAACATGATACATTTACCTTTTTGATAACTAAATAAACTGTTGCATTTTAACAAATCTCTCTCTATTTCCTCATTTTCTTTCTCTCTCTTTCTAGATTATTTATCATGGTTTAAACGAATTTTGAATGAAAATATATATTTTAAATAAAGTAATACAAACTTTAATGATGAAGTTTAATTTGGTTTGTTTTGAGGCAATGGTGCATCGTAATAATCGTATTATGCTCTCGGCGCCATTGCAGAGAGCATAATACGATTATTTCTGGCCCCTGCGGTTATCAGTGGTTTAGTAAAAGTAAATGGTGCCGAAGATAAATAGTATTATTTTATCACCTTTTATCATATTTGACCTTAAAAACTGGCATAAACGTTGAAGTTTTGTTTTTATGGCACTACTTAAGGCTTTCCCTCGGGGCTTGTATTTTCCATTCCCCTTCGCTACGGCTCTGTTTTAAAGCACGAAAGTTTCCACTCTGCCATACTACGCCGAATACTTGTTGAAAAGTTTATCGGAAAAGTTTTGCGTAATAAACAAAACCAGTGTGAGTGGCCTCCCCGAAACTTTCTCGCATACACTCTAATAAACGTGTCATGCCAGAGAAAGCCACATGGCATACAATAGTTTCCACTCTGCCATACTACGCCGAATACTTGTTGAAAAGTTTATCGGAAAAGTTTTGCGTAATAAACAAAACCAGTGTGAGTGGCCTCCCCGAAACTTTCTCGCATACTGTCTAATAAACTTGTCATGCCAGAGCAAACCACATGGCATAAATATTAACATTTGACGTGATTTTTTAATGAATATATCATGCCATCCTTGGCGAGTTATTTGGCGATAAATCCCTGGTATGCGTTAATAGTATCCAAAGGTCGAATTTTTTTTTTAGACACGTTTTTCACAACCGATTGAAACACAAATTTGACACAAAACTACACTTGTAGTTACAAAATCCCCATCAAATTTGATATATTTAAGTCACTGCGTTGTAGAGTAATCGCGTTTATTTTTTTTCTGAGGGTTATAGACCGATAGACATTCAACCTCTTTTTCTGTTTGACTCAAAATTTGGTAAATGTCGATGGTATAGATGTCAAATCCGCGTACCGAATTTAATCTATCTAGCTCTCTTTGTTTTGTAATTATTGTGTTAAATTATATTCAAAGAGCCGGACAGACGCGCTTTCAGTAAACAGATGTTACACAAAATTTAATAGAAATGTCGAGTTAAGACCATAATTCAACCGTTTAACTCAAAGCATTTTTGAGTTATTTTTGTCGTAGACAGAAAGACGGATGGACATTTTCCAAATATGTTTTTTCGAATTTAGGGAGGTCAAAAATGTGGGGATTCATCAAAATCTCGAATTCGAATTTTTTGACAATTAATGTATTTTTTCTATACGAGAAAGTAAAAAGGCAAATTCTGTAAGATTTCTTTGTTCTTTTTTTTTCCCCTCTTTTCTTTCTTTTTTCTTCTTTTTTTTTTTTTTTTTTTTTGCATATATTTTAAGACACAAGGACTGAATTTAATCATATTGCTCCGAACCACAGTTGGATTTCTCTGGGGGAAAACACTGTATTATAAATAAGAAAAACAGAAGTAATTAAATACTTCTTGCTTATACTTTAAGGAACAATTGAGGATCGACAAATATTAAACTAGATGCTTATTAATGGAAATATTATGCAGAAAAAATTCATGGCAATTAAATTTGTCTTTATATTTTCAGCTATTTGCTAATTTTTAAAGAAAAAAATAGCATTAAATTAAATTAATTAAATATATTCAGAGCATGTTCAGGACCTGGTGTACGATAGTCGCATCACCACAGAGGGATTCAAGCTCCTCAGATGCCATTCTCTAACAGAAACGAATGAGGTGGAAAACTTTCACCCTTCCATTACACCTTCCCCGTTCCTGGGGGAGACTGATTAGTGGCCGGACATTAGGAGGGGCAGCCGGATCAAAGAAGCCCTTGTGCCCAAACCTTATCGAGTTGCCAGCGGGTTTAATTACCCCTGACTTTGACCAGTGGTCAGCGGTCGACCGCAAGAGACCCCAGGCGAATACCCTGGGGTGCCATAGGGATTTATTTAAGAGCCAAGATCTCGCAACGCCTGGCTTGCCCTGCGCCCGGCTGTTGAAGGGGATTTATTGTTATTTGTGGGGGACGCACCTGCTCTCTGCTGCCCTAAGAACCTTTTTGACGACATCGATTCTTTGAAATCGATTGAAAATCGATTAAATTGCCTTGGAAATGCGAGTCTGTTTCAGAAATCCTCTGCTTCGCATTTAATAAGTGAAGTTGTTAATAATTTTGCCTCTATATTGTGACAGTTTTTAAGATCATTTACTAGAAAGAATTAGGTTGTTGATGTAATTCTGGACTAGGTGTTTAGAAGGTGAATTAAAATTAAAAATTTCTCTTTAATACGGAATTGTTGCCTGAATTCAGAATTTCTATAAATGAAAGAAAAAAAGATTTTTTTTAATTATATGTAGTAGAATTGTAATTAGTTACTTCAAGGAAAATTTTCATTCTAAAGGTATGAAAGTATTTGCAATTCAAATGCATCAGTAACTGTAACCGAACATCATCTGATCATTTTATATAATTCAAATACAGTATTGGAAATAAAAAAATTGAATTTAGGTAAGCTTGAGAAAGATGTTGTAGGTAATGATTCTCTTACGAGCGTTTCGTAGTATCAAGGAATCGAGACGCAGTAACACTATCAGAAGAGGAAAGTGACATTGTGAGATATATATTAAGTTTTTATGGAATACACAACAACATGGATAAATTTACGCTATTTCAAACATCAAAATAACGGAGGAAAATAATATATTTTTTCAACACAAAAAAAATCTAAGATAAAACATTTTTAAGATGAAATAAGTTCAAAAAGGATCTAAGTGGATTGATTCTCTTTGCTCTGAATGTCCTACAAATGGCTTAAACAAATTCTAAAATTCTTGTTTTGCATAGCATTGATATACCACCTAACGCTAATTTTTAAATCTCAGTGCTAAAAGCAACCTAAGCGTAAAAATTTTTCTGAACTCAATTTCTTTTTAACGGAAGAAATCACAGGAAAAGTTCTTTTCAGGAATGTGAATTTTGCTTGTCAAAATACGAATCCATTATTTCCAATAACTTCAATTACTAATTTCAGTAACTTCAACAACTAATAATTATACGTTTGATATGATTATGATGATTGAATTAAGAATGGAACAACTAGAAATATACTGAAAAAAGAAATAAAACGAATGAATATTCAGAAAAAAATACTAACAAGTTAACTACTGCAAGTAACTACTTTTGCCCTACTACAAGTAACTACTTTAAGTAGGGTAAAAATTGATTGCATCGATTTATTAACTAATAATTTCATTTGATATTTATGAGAATTTCTAGAAACAGACCAAGAAAAGATTTAATTTACCGAAATCTGAGTAAACAGAGCGAGTAAACTTGGTTAGTTAAAGAAGGATTTCCTTAAACGAAAATAAAGAGAAATACAAGAGACAGATTCAAACTGACTTTTACATTCCTTCTATCTACAAGATCAAAAGGAAAAATTATAATCTTTTAATCTACAAAAAAGAAAAAAAAACTTTACAAGGTGTTAATTAAGATTACAATGTACTACATCGTAACTTTTTTTAACGAGCAATTTCTGTTAACAGTAACCTTTGCAACTAGCAGAACGTAGCCTGTTACTACTATAATTAAACAGAACATTTAAATATCCACAGACAAGATACACTGAAGATTAAGAAAATAAAAATACAACGTTAAAAGTATAGTGATGCGTAACAAACCCTTTAATAATCCCACGCAAAAGCATTTAGATTTGAAACTCACTTCAGGCTCTTAAGACTCAAGTTACCCAAAGAGAACCGAAACCATTGTTGGTCTATAAATCCTCATCAACTTTGTCAAATTGCACCACAAATTAATCTCAATTAATCACAGAACACTTACGACAAAAAAAAAAGCTATCGCTGTCCGGCAATTTTCTTTCTTATAAAAGGCACTCACGGCACACACCACCGAAAAAGAAGACGTATTATAAATTCAATCACGTAAAGGGATTAAAATAAGTCTTCGGCTTTATCGTCAGAAGTAATCTAGGAAATAGTTCCTCTGATCAACTTATCATTCGGACGACCACCATCGAAACACCCGATAGGCCATACAATCCCAACGATTCGTCAACTGCTGTTCGTAAAGATACCATCTCTTTGTTGACAACAAGGTAATGGTTATTAGCAACCGTCACAGTAATGCCTTATTCTTTTCAACTGACAGTCAGTTTCCCTTCCTCGATTTCGAATTCTGGTGTGGACTTCTTGTGGTAACAGGACATCACGCGACCGATGTCGCGGTACATGTCGCTTTGCATGGGAAAGTAAGGTGGTGCGTGTTTGCCACAGTGGCTCGGACCAGAAGGTGCACCGGGATTTATCGGTTTGATGTGCTTACAAAGGAGTGGAAACAGGAGAGAGCCTTTGAAATGTAGATCTTTTTGGTTTTACACAAAAAAAGAATTTGACAGAATTTAGTAGAACAAAAGGAAACCGTTGAATATCAAGGTAGGAAATGAGTAAAATTAGACCACAACAATGATATGAATGAACTAAATATTCTTTCTAACAAAATAAATTTTTAATAGCAGGTTTCCGCCCAAAAATATTCCACAATTTTAAAAGAGGAATCATATCATTTTTCTAGACTAAATCTAGAACAGTACTTCTATTCGTTTCTCCCATTTGCGAAACACTTTTAAAAAAGTATTTAATACCTCTAACTTGTAATTATTTATAGAAGCTTCAAATTGGAATAGAGAAATAAAGTAGGCAAATTAAAATAATGATGTGTAATAAATAATGATACCCGAAATATATAAATAAATATTGATTTATTTCCTCATGATTCGAGCTTAAAATACCTTTTAAATAATACAAAATTACTGATTAAAATAATATAACTAATTAGATATTTATATCTATAAAAATGAAGTACTTTTATAATTAGTGATGGTTAATTTTCTAAGAGCCCCACTTTAAACGTTTTCCGATAGAACAATGTACATTTCTGTTTGAAACTAATACACTATTAACCACTGTCTGAAACAAATACTGAGTTCTGATTTATTAATTATAGAATCTGTTACAGTAGTATGTATCGTTTTCACACTTGGGAATTCCCAGTGGTGGTCAAAGGGGTGGATGCTCTCAGCAAGTTGGTATCAAAACCTGAGTGACTTTAAGTTACTTTACAAAACCAAATTTGATGAGAGGACGTGATAATGCTTCGGTCCCTAGATGCCATTATATTTACGAAGCCATTGACTATACGCGAAGAGAGGCGAAAAGTTATAATTTAATTTTAACTTTTCTTGTTATACCATTGGCCCAAAAATATTTTCAAGTAACTTTATTCATTCAGAAATAATTATTTAGGAAATTGTGATTAAATCTATATATAAATGTAGGAGGGTAGGCCTGGCAACTGGTATTTATAACTTCTCAAAATAATATGCTTTATATTACATGAATTTGTATATTTTATTTCAAGTAAATAAATTTTGTTAAAATTTATGTAAACAAATGTACTTTAATAGCTTCTTTAGAAAAAATATAGTCTTTTTTTACAATACCAGCGAATTACAAAATAATCATTCTCTTTATCAAGCAGTAGATAAATTAGCTACAAAAACATGCGATCATATTCGTTGCAGTTAAATAAATAACCGCAATGATTTCAAAGATTTGAAAAATATATTTAATTATTCAAATTAATTTTTTTAACACAGCCGGTAATAAAAAGAGCGACAGAATTTATATCTTTTTTAACTCTCATTTCAGCTATTCATCTACATTTATTTTTTATGGGATCTTTGCACCAGTCACCGATGTCATAAACCAAACCAGAAATACCAACAAAAACATTATTTCGCCGACTAACTCATTCACTGGTGATTGCCCAATACCTCTCGTATCCTCTTCCACTTGTGGAAATATATCCACTTAATGAAATATGGTTTTTTGGCTTATTACTCAAGCATTGCACCAGTTTGCTCGTCGAACTGGCTGAGTTTCGAGTATCTGTCATCAAAAGAATTGAGATATCTGTCATGAATTTACTGGCAGAGGATCACAGACTCGATAAATCACCGGCAGATGAGTATTTGCTTTAGGTTTTCGTGCTTAATGAGGGTCGATGAGCAATAAATTACAGATAAAACGGCGATTTCGAACTGTTGAAGACTTGCAGCTCCAGTGAATAGTATTTCAACCATGACTGGTATAGCTCATCGAATGATGGAAAGATGTCCTTTAACAGTGTTTTTTTTTTTCTTTTTTTCTTTTTTTTATAGGGTTAGGAAATACTGATGTAGAACATTTCTCTTTCGAATTTGGTAACAAGGAAGAATAGATAATCGATGGAGAGGGTTGAGGTTTACAAACATATGAAGCGATTTGCAATAAAAGAATCGCAAAATCGTTAGCAGACAGTATTTCTGTTAGGCTAGTAAACAAAAATAATTGGAAGAAAAAACATTTCAAATAAAGCATTTCGTCAGTGGCGGATGCAGATGTTATGAGACTCTTAAGTCGAGTCCATCTTTTAAAAAATATGGAAGTGTAATTTCACATTTCAACGAAATTTATTTTATTTGGGTTGATTTTTTTAATTTTTACCTTCGTGAAAATGCTTTGCTTTTATTTATTTATTACGACCTTGAATTGCTCGGTATCCACATTTCTACAAAATTAGTACTTAGACAGACAGACTTAGTACCAGATTCTTAGATAATACACAATATGAGATCCCTCTTTTAATAAATTGGTAAATTTAACGTCACATTTCAACACAATTTTTTTCATTTGAGTTCATCTCCCCCCCCCCACCTTATTTTTACCTTTCTGAAAATGCATTTGCTTTTATTTATTTATTACGACTTTAAACTGTTCAGCACCCACATTTATACACAATTAGACTTGGACAGACTTTAGGAAGTGCACAATATATGATCCCTTTTTGATAAATATGGGAGTTTAATTTCATATTTCAAGGCAATTTATTTTAATACGGTTAATCATTTTTATATTTTTATCTTTGTAAAAATGCATTTGTTTTTATTTATTTATTACGACTTAAGACTGCCAGAATCCACATTTATACACAATTAGTATTTAGACAGACAAACTTAGTATGAGATCCTTAGGTAGTGCACGATATGAAATTTCTCTTTTAATAAACATGAAAGTTTAATTCCATATTTCTTCACAGTTTTTTTCATTTAAGTTAATCTTTTTTTCTCCTTATTTTTACCTTTTTGAAAATTTATTTGTTTTTATTAATTTATAACGACTTTAAATTGTCCGACATTTACATTTATATACAATTAGAATTTATATACAATTAGACTTCAGATGTTTATAAATATTTTAATATCTAAATAATTGTAATGATACAAGTAAGAAGCAGCCCAATTATACTACATGAAAAGTATTAATATTATCCTAATATTTTATGATTCATAGAATCTTTATTTTTTAAAGGCCTATTATTTTGGAAACTAGGAAAGTAAAGTTCTTCGGTGAACCTACTTATCATTCTTCTTAGTCTAGCAGTCATAGTCAGTTGCCTAGTCGTGAATCCGCCACCATATTTCCTTGAAATTTAAAAAAAAAAATACTTTTTAAAAATTTCTTTTATTTCTTATTGAATCATACTTTTATTTTAGCTCCCATGGGGGAAAAAACTGATGGCAGGATTGTGTGTCAAGAGCTTTTAGAATTAAAATAGTTTTTAAGTCTTTTCCCGAATTGCTAAAAAAAATGTTTAGAAATTGTGTGTCAATGAGCATTGTGTTTCAAAATTGCTATACAGCTACTGGTCAGTAACCTTATAATGTTACAAACTTTATACACTACAATTTGTGTATTAAACGTCTCATTTTAAGCATTTGCTTTTTTAACCACACATATCAAGAGTTTCCTCCCCAATCCACCAATACCCTTAGACCACCCGGCGCCTCATTCAAATTTGTCTAGTGTCTAGACAACATACCTCATTCTTATATATTTTAATTCCTTTTTATTTACGTATACGGATCGTCCACACATTACACAGACGAACAGACAGACATTAACAAGATCTTGAAGTCGAGATATTATAGTCTCCATATACATGCTTCGAATAAATTATAGCAAAAATTGATTATAGGCTAGAAGTAATTTGTCAGAAGTAATATAAGACTAACTTAATTTTCCTTGATATTTAACATTACTTTATTTATGATTATATATTTAAGATAATTTGAAAAATTAAAAGGACAATCTCACAATCCCAACCACTGATACGACTTCGCCCATTTTTAATTAAATGAAAAATTATGGGTTTTAGATACGCCAATAATGATCCTTTTTCTACTCTGTGCCTTCCATTTTCGAGGAAAATATTTTTTAAAAGTTACTTTTTAAGTTACTTTTAAAAGTTACATTTTCTATGAATAAACGGCACTATGTCCTCCAACTCCAATCATTAAAAAGACTTCAATTTTTGTTTCGAATGAAAACTCATGACTTTTAGATATGTCATCTACGGTTTCTTTCATTTTCCCTGCCTCCGTGGGCTTCCATTTTCTAGTAATATTTAAAAATAAAACACAACTTCCAATTTAAACAACAGCATCGATTTAAGCTTTTAATTTAGCCACTTGACATGCATAACTAATCAATCAGAATGGTCCTCATTTATTGTACAAATATAATTGAAATTAGTATCTATTTTCATTTCATACTAGTCGTCTTTGAAGACCAGTTTATTCGCCCAGATTACTGATTTCATTGGCTGTTAGATATTGATGTGGAATGTATATTCTTTAAAAATTTTAACAGAAAAACAAAAAAAAATTAATTGGATAAATCAAAACGAATTATAGCGGTTGCAAATTAAAAAAGTTCTCATATGACGAAATAAATGTGTAGGTGAAAATCGGAATTAATGCTTACAGGAAACATATTTTTCATCTTAATTTTAGCACTGGCAAAAGCACGCTACAAAATATTTTGATGCATACGTTTAAATTTTACAACATTAAAAATTTATTGTTATAGAGTGTATATCAAATTTAAAAATTTATTAGAAATAAAGGAGACATCATACAGAAACGAAATTAATATCATTAAAACTGTAATTTTATTGAGTGTTAAGATAATACAAAAACCATTTCTGTGAGATTATATATGTGGAAGATATGGTCATCAATTTCCATATATAAATCATGGCGAATATAAAACTAGCAATGAATAAGCCTTGTTTCACGCCTATTTCTTGATTTTTTTAAAAAAATCTTCTTTTCTCGGAGTGAATAGTTTTTGTTGAATCCTCAACAGAACATTTCTAATAGCATTTTGAAACTTCGTTAATTAGCGAATGCTGCTATAAAATCATTAATTAAAGCAGTCTGAAACTTTAGTATAGTGATTTGTTTCCATTTGACCGTTGCCATTCGACAATATGCAATAAAAACGATTTCTGTGCCACGTATCTTAATGTTTTATTTATATAGATGATAAAATTAGTTAATCCGAAGTGGATAACATTTCTAAATTTATACTATTGTTGGTCATACCAAATTAATACTAAAGGGGAACATAGGGTCGCCGAAAGCGGCTGTAGTAGAATCAGATGTTACGATGGTTAAGTCCTATAATAAGCGTATACAGCTCAAATGCTTTATGCGTTAATGATTTGGGTAGATATATAATATAGATAATATTATGCAAACTAGATGTCACTACACTGCTGATGCATACAAATCCTCAAATATCACCACTCTGCGTGAGATGGTGCATGCTAATTATAATAAGGGGTGAACAGATATAAGTGGTGAGGGAATAACTTGATATCAGGGGAGGAATATAACGGATTGTACAAGTACATAGATACAGTCAATTAACCCTTCTAGATGCTGGGCAAATATAGCAATAATTTTGATTCGCATATATATTTAAAAATTTTAATTGAAGAAATTCTTTTATTATTTCGCACAAAGTTATTAGCTAAACATTGGTGTCCCACTAATCATATAAAACTATACTAATGGTATTGATGATTAGCGGTTAATTATTTCAATGCCCACAGATGATCAAAATAACATTAATAACTAACCATATAAGAATGAAGTAGCAGTTTTATTTCAGTTTAGACAATGCAATCGATTTCCATTCATAAAATAAAAATTGAAAAATTATTCGTAGGATTAGTTATTTAAAAGGTAAATTTTCTTATTTTAAATGCAATTCATTAATTAAAAAATTAAATTAATAAAGTATAACACAGCAAAACTCCAAATTGAAGTGTCGTTTAATAAACAAGAAATATGGTATCTTATTTAAACAAATAAAGCGAGATAAAGGAATCATGAAAAAGCTTCTAATTTTCTTCAAACTTCAGTCTGTTATAGTGGATTTTCTGGAATCTGTGCTGTTAAACCCCCACTCCAAATAATTAACACATGATTATTAGTGTAAAAGAATTAACTCTAGTTTAGCTATATAAATATGATGTGTTAGCGGTATATCTTTTGAGTGATGATACTGCACGAAAACAAACTTTCCGATTATAGATTTAGTACAGAATTTTGACTTTTCCAGGCAGTTCAATATCAAACAAATGTTGAATTGTACGGGTTTTATGAAATCTATCGATTCAACTGACGCCAAATCAATTCATTAGAGATGCATTTAAGTTTTTTTACTTTCTAGTATATGTAGTATAGAAAAGTGTAGCAATCGTCAAAAAATTCGAACTCGAGATTTGGATGAATCTTCACGTTTCAAACTTCTCTGAGTTCGAAAAACACATTTTTAGAAAATGTCCGCCTGTCTGTCTGTGACAAAGATGACTCAAAAATACTTCGAGATGGCTAGTTGAAATTTGGCACGCGGCCTTTATACGAAAGATGCAGATGGATAATTAAAAAGTCGCCAAAAGTCGCCAAGTCCAACTTTGAGTAAAATCCGTTCAGAAGTTCATCTGTCTGGCTGTCTGAATATACACTCACACGATAGCTACAAAATAAATAGAGCTAAATAGATAAAATTCGGTACACAAATTTAACATACATCTCTAATGTAGACATCTGTCAAATTTTGAGCCAAATATAACTAAGGGTTGATTGTCTATCGGTCTTAATTTCAGAAATAAGTAAGCGCTATAATTCAAAAACGCATTTGCTTAAATGTATCAAATTTAGTATGGGATTTTGTTTCAATGGATGATAAAACGTGTCTAAAGCTCAAATTCGATTTTCGGATACTACTAGCAGCAGGCCAAGGATTAATCGTCAAAAAAGTCGCCAAGGATGATACAATAGATTCAGTAAAAATGCTAAATTCGCTTCAAAAGTTAACATTTCGTAAGTATTCTAAGCTCATGCCATGCAAAGCGTTCTCTGGCATGAGAAGTTTGTTAAAGAGTACACGAGAAAGTTTTTTTGGGGCCACTCCTGCTGGCTTTATTATGTTTCATTAACAAGGTCAAAATTATTAACAAAAGAGCAAAAGTGAATGCCGGAAAATCACAGAAATTCAGGGTTACAATTTACACCACATGCAATTCTCTTCATGGGCTATTATGGCCATATAATTCTTTTTAAATATTATTACATAAAAATATTACATATATTAACATGCAACATTATAACATCTACAAAAGAGGTAGAGATGGAAGTCAAATGCTGAGATATTTCGAAAAAAGAAAAGTAATGATAATGAATATTTGCAAAAAATGAGTCGGGAAATAATCGTGCGAGGATAAAAATAACAAGAGAAACACGAAATAATAGCATCTAGTTAAATATATCAAAACATTTGAAAAACTACCAAAAACTAACTACGAGATTTAGTTAGAAAGCTAATAGCAGTCCATTTATCGAAATCGGCATCAGTTCATTTATATCATACCTACCTATCAAATCTAATCGAAATTACACTCAGCTAGCTGCATAGCATGTTCGAGTGAAACAATAGTGTGAATCTCAAGAGCGATTTAATTTATTGTGTGCCGGCGAATTATCTTTGCTGTCTAGTTAACAGTTTCATTTTCGCCGTATCGTTAAATCGGTAGCCGTGTCAAATTAATTCTCGGTCGAAATAACACGATTTGACATTTGACTGCAGAAAGATTGCCTTCGCTTTTTCTTCCTTTCTTTCTTATCTTTTAACTTTTCCGCCATTTTGTTTTATGCTTCGTCCAGCAATTCAGAGTCGTGACGGTGTGTCGATATCAATTGGCTTCTAAACACCTCTGTGTGGCGAATTTTAATTCATCCTCGGGTCCTTGCAAGAATGGCACGTTTTCCCTTTTAAAAGCGTCCACAAAACCGAAGTTCGATCTCAGAGACATACGACGGCGAAGCGAATCAGCTCTCAGCCTATGATCACGCCAGTTCGTTTTTAGATTTTTAATGAGTAACTGCATAACAGGAACTGGCTGCTTGCTGTTTTGATAAGTGTAAAAATGAAAACGTGCGCTTTTCAATTTCTGGCTCGAACAAATAGAGTTCGGCGAGAAATAATATAGACAATCGCTTTTCCTATTTAAATGTTTAACTTAAGTGATTGATTGAATGAAAAAAATAATAATAATAAATCCGGTTTTAGCTGCGAAAGTTTGAGAAATTCGTGAGTTTGGAAAATGACATATGCGTATACGCATATAGTACGGAATGAAAAATGTTCTATCCAAAAATTATTCAATTATCGGTTTGTCATCGACCTATTGTTTAAATGTCAATAAACAAAATATAAATTTAAAAAAGTTGAAATTCTGATTAAAAAATCAAGTTATGAAATCTTTTATTGTATTGTAGATAACAAGATAGTTAACTTTAAAGACACTTGCGTTGAATGGAATCTGTGACAAACTGACACCCTATGAAATAATCAGATAGATATTGACATATGTGTCTAAGTTATTCAGTCATGTTTTATTTTGTTTCATCTTATCCTATGTTATTTTACTTTTAAAGCATACCTGTGCATAACAATACACTTACCAAAAAACATTTTAGCAAAGCTAAAAGTTACATATATATTTGATCTCCAATTATAAAAGAAAACCAGCTGGAGTGGTGTCCCCGAAACTTTCTCGCATACTCTCTAACAAAAGTATTATTCCAGAGAACGCCTTACATGGCACTGGCGTACAATGGATACAAAATATTAAACTCTGGCGCAAATTTAGCATTTTTACTGGATCTATCATGTGATACTTGGCGAGTTTTTTGGCGATTAAGGAAGTACAGTGGCGATTAAGTTATTGGGCAGTGCGGTTAATAATAACTTAATAGTTAATTGTATCGAATTTATAATTTAGATGTGTTTTTCTCAATCGATCGAAACACAAAACTACATTTGTAATTACAAAATTCCATATCGAATTTAATATATTTAAGTCACTGCGTTTTTGAGTTATTGCGTTAACATGCTTCTAATGATACAGACTGACGTACAATCTACCCCTTGTTGGATTTAGCTAAAAATTTGATAGACGTTTACAACTTAGATGCCAAATACGTGTACTGAATTATATCTATTTAGCTCTTTTTGCAGCTATCGTGTTAACTTATATTCGAAAAGTAGGACAGACAGATTTCATTTGAAAAGATTTTGCTCAAAATTTAAAGAAATCTACAAAGAACATACACCGAATTTCATCAGTCTAGCTTAAAGTATTTTTGAGTAATTTTTGTTACCGAAAGACAGATAAACGGATATTTTCGAAAAATGAATTTTTCGAATTCAAGGAGATATAAAACTTTAACATTCGTCAAATTTTCGAGTTCGAATTGCTTGATGATAACAATATTTTCTCTATGCTATTAATACGGAAAAGTAAAAAGAAATATAATTTTTCAATTCAGTCTTCAATAGATACTACAAACAGTAAACGGTTCTCTCTCTCGTTTCTTGAGTGGACACACCAAATCCCTCACCTTCCAATACATCCGGAGGATCTTTGCTGAATGTCCTTGGTGCAAGGCAGATCAAGCCTCCCGCAAGTGTATTCTTCAATGTTTAAATTTTACTATTTTTGAGATTTTAAGGGATCCGCTATTGTTTTTGGACTTTTTAGAGAACTTTGGTTTCATGGAGGTGGTAGAGCGCAGCGATCAGAAACAACAACAACAACATGGATACTTCAAAAATGATGAATATCATGGGAAAGTCTTGAGTTTAAATTTTCTTTTCAAAATAATCGTTTTCTATGGTTATCTATGGCTCGGTATATCAAAAGCGTATAGATTCTTATCGTTATCTATGTCTAATCTACTAATTTGCGTTTGCATCAACGATACAATTACTGCCTATTGATATGGCAGATTAAGTGAATTAGAAACCTAAATAATGAAAGCAGTCTGCCAAATGAGCCAGATATCAAAAATTAATCAGGTCCGAATTCTCTGAAAACGAAATGTATGCTCCCTTTTTTCTGAATTAAATCAAAAATGATAAAACAGTTGTAGCTGTTTTGATCAATATTCAAAAGGTTTTACTCCATATTGCTAATATATTATTAAGAACAGCATCAACAAAAGCAAAATTTCAAAAATACATTTTCTCATAGCTAAAATAACGATGTCTGTCATCACAGACTGCATTTTCATACCAACAACACATTTGGGCGTTTAACATGTTATAAATGCAAAATCGTCTTATTGTAATAATTGTAAACAAAACCGGCAAAAGCAAACTGCAATTTTTTTTTCTTCTTTTCCCCCGTTAGTGATGACAAGGAAAAATGCTTTGAAAACATTAACTTTGTTCTCTAAACAAAATCATGCGTAAATGTTTTAACCTATTACTAAATAACGCAGTGTAATAAAACATGTAAAAGGAAAATTGTTGAACGGAAACCAAGATTTTTTTTTCTAGTTGATGATAAAGTAGATTTTGCCATTATGGATCTAATTCCCAAAACAACGTCATACTTGCAGACGATAATACGAATAACTTAAGATAATGTAAATGAAATTGTTTCTAAGGTAAATCTCGAAAACTTAATAAAGAAAGAGAGTTCTTTAAAAGCTAACTAATTTAATTCTTTGGCTAGAGGAGTACAAAGAAAATATATCTACATTCTATTTCTAGCTTCAGTCGAAATTTTGATTCATAATTTTCAAACCATGTGGAAAATATACCACTGATTTTATCATACAGCAGATTTTGTCTTAATCAAAATATTTTACAAACAAGTCCTTTTTTTCATATATTTGAAATATTCTTGTGTAATATTAAATTTCATAGGTTACATATGGTATTTCATATACAGAAGCACAGACTTGCAATGTGATTGCAGGTAATCCAAAATCTTAGAAAAATATCAAAATATTAAATGTTTTCCCCGGAATAAATCGTTTTTTTACTGATATTTTGAATAATAATCAATCTAATTTGATACGAACAGAAAAATTTAAATGTAAAAGAGGAAGAGGTTAATATGTTCAAGCAATGATAGACTGGCATACGTAACAAAAATCACCAAATCCGTTATTTTAAATTATAAGAATATGAAGATCATTACAAAGAAATAAGGCTAAAACAGGAAGAAAGTTCTAGCAATAATCCTTATGCTCGAATAGCTATCCAAGAAATTCAAATTAGAAAAAAATCCTTCATTATGTTATGAGAAAAATATAGCAATATTCATCAAATATCAGATATGAGATCAATATCTCCTAAGAAAATGAGGTGTTTTTTTTAGAAAGTGTTAATATGATAGGTAAAATGCATATATTATTACAAAATAATTTTCTTAGATTCAAATAATACAATCTTAAATTATGAAAATATTAAATATTCACATAGAATAAACTTTTGACTATGAAAAATTGTTTGAAAAACAAATAACATTTAAATTTTTAAAATAACAATATTCATAGAAAATAACTTT
The DNA here is from genome assembly GCA_026543865.1 of Argiope aurantia. Taxonomy (NCBI): domain Eukaryota; kingdom Metazoa; phylum Arthropoda; class Arachnida; order Araneae; family Araneidae; genus Argiope; species Argiope aurantia. The sequence continues at coordinate 43,058 of JAPMOR010020244.1, forward strand.
TGGAATGAAACTGCAAGACTTTTGTGATAATAATAATAAAATAATTTTTGATTACAAAAATAACCAAGATGCACAGAAAGTATCTTTGACAATAAGAATACCAAGAGACAGATAGTAATTTCTCATTATAAAAATAACAAAAGACTTAGTTATTAATCTAATATAATAAAAGTTATCAATCGTAATAAGTAAACATGGGCTATAAAGATAACAGAGACTGCAAAAAATAACTTTAAACTACACTAAACTTCTAAAATGATAATTTTGACTTAAAAGAGAAACCTCAATTCACAAACAGAAACCTTTATTTGTAAACATACCCCTAGGATTTATATAAACTGATTTTTAGCTAAAATTCTACTGTACAATACCATAAAGATAAGATTGATTGAAAAAAGCATCATCCATACTTTTTGATTGTTATTGATTCAAATCAAATCATTGAATAAAATCAATCAAATAACTTCCCAAATCTTGGAAAAATTAATTAATCGATAAAGAACTCACCACATCCATTATAGTAGGAATGCTATTGGCTGGACTAATCGAACTTTTAGGGGGCTGTTGTTGAGATGACTGCTGCTGCTGCTGCGTTGCCTCGGATGTCTCCTGCCCGGACGACCGGACACACATGCCGCAACCAGGACTGGATTCTGCGGGGGGAGTCGTCGTATCGGCTAGCGGGGTCTTGCCCCCTTCCACCTCGTACCTACTGTCCCCTGGAATTAAAAAGGAGAATCTTAAAATTAATCCCACATTTGTTTATAGTAAGGATATGAATTAATCATAATTGTCAAGTAAAGTAGACGTCAATAATTTGTTTGTTCAAACGTTTCAATCTTAATTTTAGATATCAAATGATATCGTTACTGTCATATAAAATATCACTTGTTAAGAAACTACAAAGTAAACATACGAAATTTTGCAATAATGGCTGGAACCACAAATGTCACTATGTTTTTTGTGGAAACATACAGAAATTAGCTATCAAATAATTTGAGAGCAGTTATAGGTAATCTTCACAAGGATTTTGTATCAATAAAATTATCTAAGAAATTTGACATAGAACATTTTAATATAGCAGTGACGATATTCTTAATAAATTTACATAACAACGTTTCAAATCAAACATTTACACTTTCCATTATCTAGAATGTGACCAAATCATCATCTTTGTTGATAGCAACAATCTCTGATAAATACACGACTATAGATTCGTAATATTATAGAAATATATCTTTTATACTATTTTTCAGTGCATTATTTAAATTAGAGCGTCATTTAACAACAAATATCACCAAACTGAAGTTATAAATAATCATAAATTAGTAAACGAATAGCTAATAGCAATAAATTTTGTACAGTGATAAATTATTTAAAATTTAAAAATCATTCATGGAATATGAAACTCAAATATTGAAAAGAATATCTCTTATTTAAGACCAAAACAAAACTATGGGGCCAAATGCAGCCACCAATTTCAGCCTAGTAACTTACAATTTTGTTGTCTATTGGGACCACAAAACAGCATCATACAGAACAACTGTTTCAGCTATCAATATTTTTATGATAAATCATATTTTCAATATTAAAATAGTAACTCATATCTGGAAATTCGTCTTCAACTAATGTCAATAAAATGGTGATATCTGAAGAAAGTTACTGAAAATTCTTGGATAATTTCAGTTCTATCTAATCTAGTAAGTACTTGAATCAAGTCAAAACGAACAAGGAATTTTAAGAATGTTAAGAGAATGTCTATTACTAAAAACAGAGAAAAATAGTTATTTTTTCCGAAGCAGCTTTTATCACAATAAATAATCAACAATTCATTTTTCTTACGGTTCTGTGCAAAATCATGAAACCTAGTTTTCTTTGTGACTCGTGCTACGATTCTAGGCCAGGAATTTTTCCTTCGTAAAGTGCAATTTCATTTTCTACTTTAAATACCGAAATATTATTGTCTTGACTTGTATGTATAGAGACATCTTATTTCTTAACTTATTATATTTCATAAAAAGTAGTCCGTTTTTAATATTAATGTCACTTTGAGATTTTTGATTTTTTTTATTAATATCACTATCAGATTTTTGATTCTCTGAATGTAACGGCACAAAATATAAATATACTTAATTTAAAAGTAGCTCTCAAATACTATAATAATTATAAATTTGTTTTACAAATTTCTGTAATTTTTTTTAATTGTAATTTTGAAATAGCTGTTTTGTTTGTATTTACAGATTTAAAAAAAAAGAATTGTGAATGGATGTTGAAAAAAATAAATATCACGAGGTTGATTCTGGGTTTTATTATTATTATAATAGTAAACCATCATTAAAATGTAAGCTTTTATCTATATCCTCACGTAATGTTGATTAATATGAAAGGTAGCAGCTTATGAATTATATTTATTTGTAATAAAAATGTAGATTTCTTGATGCTAGAAAAAAAGAGGAAAAAAAAATATATAAAATTAAAAATAAAAATTTAATTTAATACAAGCACATCTTTAGTAAGCAAGCATCACCATAGCACAAATCAAAATAATGTAATAGTTCGGCATTTTAATTTGATTTAACTTATTGTTTCAAAAAAAATTTGATTTAAAAAACTATAATTTTGACTAATGTTTATAAAATAAATATTTTGACCATTATTTATACGAAATTATACAATTATTTATAAATATAATTCGTTTTCCAGATTTACAAAAATATATTCAAAATTTACCATATTATTTTGATTAAATTTAAAAGAAAACACAGCAATGTTATTAAAAGATTTTATTATCTTTTTCTACATAATTTTTTTTTGTCCTGCATGAACCGGTTTAAAATATTACACTGAAAGCTTTTATTTTCATTTTAAATGCTCGACTTCCGGTAAAACGATTTTGATTTGCTGCCAAATCACATATTGGATAATTAAAACTTTTCAACTGGATGTCGATCAGTTGAACCAAAAGGAAAACGTTGATTGTTCTAAAACGATTAGGTGTCAAATGGAATCAATTAGAGACAAAGATAAGTAAAAAAAAAAAGGTTGCCAAAAGAAAGAAAGAAAGAAGGTAAAAGAACGGCGATAGCATTAATTAAACGTTTAATTTTATCATTGAATTGTTTTCAAAAAGAATAATATTCTACTCCATGTCGTTGATCTAGTTTCCTGAAGTATTATCTTTGTGTTATTTAAAATTCACAAGCAATGGAACGTTTCTGCCGGAAAATGAGATATCGTCTGCTAAAATGATATATTATTAAATTCTGAAATTACATGAATGTTTAAAAACGTTAGCTATAGAATGCATGTTGTTCACGGTGGACGAATATTGTTAGAATGCTTATTATTATAATTAAAGAAACTTCCTGTAACCAGATTTTTTTTAATAATAAGAAGGCATGAAAATATGTGGTCTTTGTTTTCACTCTAATCATTCTTTGTTCAGATTCTACTTTGAAATATCTTTTATCGTTGCACTTTATTGTTGGTATTTATTTCTATAGATATTGAAATGATTGACAGCTTCCATTATATCCAAGTTTTGAATTTCCTATAACTTTCTTTCAAGAAGTTTTCCCCCGTTAGAATGATCTATTTTAATCGATCTATAATACTTAAGCGAACTGTGGTAAAAATTATCTCAACTTCCAGTCCGTCAGATCTTTTTTATTTTATTTCTTTATTTTTCTTTTAT